>JABSTQ010005429.1:0-28906 GCA_013358835.2 Ixodes persulcatus
AACTAAACGCTCTGCCTGCCGTTCTTATCCTGTCAATAATTATTGGTGACGTGCGCGAAAAAAAAAAGGAGTCGCTGAGATTGACAACCAGATCTTCCAGAAGCCGACGGCCATACCCAGTCTGTTCCAGTCTCTGGCATTGGGCGATGTTATATGCTTCAACCCTGTCCGCAATACGGTTAATATATCTGCTCTATTATTTGAGTGGCGTGTAGTTGAGCAGGCCCGTGACCACACGCACAGATTTGTGGTTCATTCTTTCAAACGTTTTTCGTGGTGCTCGGCTGAGAATCAGCCAGTGGCAACCATACAGAGCTTTCGACGTGAGCAGGGCCTTCGAAATGATTCGAAGGGCCATCTTCAGAAAGGTTCCCGAACCTTAAAAAAAAAAAAAATCGATAATCGCATTCTATAGTAGGGCAACGTCCCCAGACCATGTAAAATAATGGCAGACACGTAGACAATGCAGAACGGCTCCAAGTGAAAGTCCATTGCTGAAGGATGTTCCAAGAGGCCTGTCTGGAAGTCAGCAAGACAGGACATGCAAATGACGCAGAAGCATAACAAACTGCCGCAGTCACCTCGTTCTCCACGGGGTTTGTTCTGACTGGAAGGGGAGAAGGAGGGGGCGCTATATGAAAGGAAAGAGAGGGGTCTGAGGGGGAAAAAAACAACCTTGTAAGGCATGCATAACTGATGTTCGTACCACTTTAAGCCATCGGGGCCTGCGAACAACGAGAATGTCAAACGTGCGATCCGTCGTGACTTTTCAAGCTGCCAATCACCACGCACCCCCTCTTGGAGTGCTCAAGGACAAGCGACGGTGTCGACAGGTATTCGCAAATAAAGTTTGCTCTCCCCCCCCCCCCCCCCCCCCCCCCCAGCCCCCAACCCCCACCCGGTTCTGCTATTATAAAGCTGTCTGCAAGTTTCATTTATTTCGCTTTTTTGTATGTGTGCGCTGCGCTGTTTCCTGACTGGCCCGGATTGATGAGCCGGGCCTTAGATGTCTTGTTTTGCCAAGTGCGGGGAAGGGGGGAACCCCACCCCGTCCGTATACATAAAGCGTGGAGGACGATACACAAGAGCACAGCAGCAGCAGCAGGAGCAGCCATCAGGCTACCTGTCCCTCCTGTCAAAAGGGGGCCAGAGAAGGCGAGCGCAGCATGGTTGCTTCGGCTGTCACGCCTCCTCCTCGCAGTCCACTTTGTTGGTGCTGTTTGTCGTTGTCGGGGGCGACGCCTGGGAGGAGGAACACGACGAGACCCTTTCGTGCTGTGTGTTGCCGGTTTTTCGATGCTGCTCGCTCAGGAACTATAGTGCTACATAGGGACAACATGGAAAGACACAAAAGGTAAGAACTGACCAAGAAGACGTCGTTTTGGTGCGGAATCGGATCTTGACACTGCTCGTATCCCATGGCGCGCGGTCGTAGCACAAAAGTGAGCTCGCGTACGCCCCTTTTTTTTTTTTTTTGTCACCTTTTTATTAAGTTTCGCTGCTCTATGTGGGTTGCGGCGGTGCAGGTACTTTCAGTAAAAACCGTTTAAAATTCATCCTTGACGATGGCATGACCTACGAAACCGCGTTAGTTTGTCCTCTCCACGCGATTGTAGTCGCAAAGGAGAAAAACGAGCGTATTCTACCCACTGAACTCGCAGCCGGAACAAGCGGTCACATGATGTGGTGCTGATTATAGACCAACTCTCTGCTTACAAACAAGCCAGCGCGTTTACCCACATCAGACGTGGGCACTGCGCGTGCGCCGTGCCGACAACAGCGCCACCTCAGCGGCATGAGAAACTGAGGGAGAAGAGGAAACGAGAGCGAGAGGGAATGTCAGAACGCCGATCTCTGGTTTGAATGATTAGTGTGTAGGCCTAAAGCAAGCTGCCTTTGTTTCCACTGCACTCGTCGAAGGCGTTCTGACGTCCCTAAGCGATCTTGTTTCTTCCTCTCTCTCAGCTTCTCGGCGAATAGGCCGCCCAGTACACGTGCTTAATAAACCTTTTGCTGAATTACCAAGTAAAATAATTGTGGTGTGGTATGTTTTTACAGCCTGAACTTAGTCTGCCTCAACGGGCGACTTGTCCCTCAGCTGCGGATGGGAAACTTAGCCAGTGCAGTAAAACCGCTAGCCTGGGGTCATTGACGTGCACCACGCAGCCACCGCCGTTCCAGGCCGCCTTCGGCGCACCGCAGCCCTGTCCTGTCCCCTCGCCCGTCGACTTCCCAAGCTACGGCGCCCAGCAGCCCAAGCAGAGGATTTTCACAGTGCATGACCTACCCAGCCGCCGGGACCTCGGCGAAGCATTCGTTCATGTACAGAACGCGAACCGAAGTTTCCAACAGCTCGCCCGACGTGACATTATTGAGCTCCAGCTCCTCGAGCCATATCTCTAAGTGTGGGACAGTTTTCCACCCCTCTCCCCCAGTCCAAACTCAAGGTCTTCGACCGAGTACGGCTCTTATACCACGTTGCAACATCCGGCTGGAATGCAGCACTCGACGGGTATGCGGACCCCAGCGCTAGCTACCTCCTCGGGGCACCCACAAGAAGGACTGACCAGACAACCAGGGCGACCAGCCCCAACCGCGGGCGAAGAAACCCCGGCCGGCAGAGCCGGAAAGATAACCCCCGAAAGAATCCACCAAGTGAAACCCTTGGCTGCTCCGACTCGACTGAACTCCCGACCTACTTCCCGCGACTATATATAGCAGCGCGGGAAGCTCCCCCTAGCGGCGCCCCCTCATTGGCTGAAATGGGACAAGAGTGCGTGTGTGCCGTGAGGGGGCGTCGGCAGGGTTGGCGGTCGTTGGAATCCAGCGGGTCCACAGCAGCTTTATTGTGAAAAGAAATGAAACAGTCATGGCAAGTTGCCAGGGGAGAGATCGGCCATGTCCACGGGTGACTGCCGCCACCACCGCTTCGTTGTCGCATAGGATCACCGTCTTGGGTGGTGCCAGGAGGGTTGCGAGGATCAGTGCCTTCGTCTCACGGATATAGATGTCCGACCCGGGGTTGGTGATGATGGCCAAGTTGCCTTGCTTGGCGGCTACTCCGAGTCCATGGGAACTGGCGTCTGCCGCCATCGTTTCTGCTGGGGCAGAAATCCTCCATGGTACCCGGTGGGGCAAGAGCTGCCAAGCTTGTTGGAGGGCGGCAAGATAGCCTGAAGGCAGTGGTCCCGGCTGGTGCAACAACTTGAAAAGGGGACTTAGCATATGATAGTGGGACCTGTATAAAGAAAAGTAAAATACCAGGTGCCCGACATATCTCTCGATGGTCATGAGGGGCAGGGGATGCTGAATTTGCTGAAGAATTCGGGCAATGTCAGCTTGGCGTGGTTTGGTGTGGCCGAGCATGTCATCGTCTCCCTCGAGAAGAAAACCCAAAAACTTGATTGTGCGGGTCGGGTTGGTTGTGGTGTCCCTGTAGTTGACCCGGAGTCCACACAGTCCGAGGTCAGACACAAAGTTCTTTGTCACTTGGGCCAAGAAGGCCGGGTCGGGATGCGCCAAAAGGAAATTGTCGAGGTGGCTCCAGGCCCAGACCCCCAGAGTGCGGAGATGGCGAGTGATGGCCGTAGCCAATTGTTGCATTATGAAGGGTCCGGGCCTGAGCCCAAAGGGGAGTCTCGTGAAACAGAAGTATTCCCCATCAAGGCGGAAGGTGGTCAATCTCTGAGTTTGTTCACTGAGTTCAAAGTGGTAGTATGCTTCTTGCAAGTCAATTTTTTGTGAAAAAAGTTTTCCGCGGGAGCGGATTTTCCAAGATGACCACGGGAAGTGGTTTGAGGTGAAAACGTGGGGCCTTCATATGCGGGGTTAGAGCCGCGGCATTCAGAATGAACCGACTTTCTTTCTCGCTTTTGGGAGCAAGCTGGATCGCACTGAGGTAGGGGCCTCTAGAGGTCTTTTTGAGAACGCCCGAACGAAGCATAGACGCGACGGCTTGTCGCAGTACCGGAACTTGAGAGAGGGGAGGGGAGCGGTTGTTTACCACGGTGTTACGGTGACATTTAAGTTGCAAGGCTGCCGGGTTGCAAGGAGGATAATATCCAAACGTCTTGCTTACTCTGTTCCAGTCCACTCGTGAAGGAGGTGCTGACTCTCGGACGGGTGGGTGGGGAGGCCCGAGGGCCCGGGCAGCCTGTCGGCGGGTGTCTTCTTCCGGGGAGTTCGTTTCGTCCGCTTCGTTGTCGTCTCGTTGTCGTCTAGACTCGTCCGCTTGAGGGGGGACGGGGGGCTGGTGGCTCTCGAGATACTCGAGTATGCGCTCGGCGCCGATTTGGTGGGTGTCCGCCTCGTCCGGAGTCTCGGGGGACTGATGGTGACGTTCTGGTCCGGACTGTAGGGGGACACCGGCCAGACACATAGCTTGAGTAAGTAGATCCTGGGCAGGCACAATGTCTTGCACTAATGCCAGTGTCGGCTGGCCGTCGACGATGCACCATTGGTGCTGAGGTTCAGTAAGTACCAGCTGGAGGCTGGCCGGCACGTTATCGCGTATGTCCAGGTACTGGACAAGCGGCTGAAAGGTAGCCGATGAAATGTTTTGTTCATGGATGGGAGCAGCCGGGCTCCTTGAAGGAGGAGCGGTGAACTGGGGCACAGTGGCACGTTCACAAGGAATCACAGGGGATACACGACCGCACGCCGGTATACGATGCTCGTCCAGATCGAAACGGGCAGGGGTGGGGATTGAGCCCAGGATCCCTGGGTTCTGCAGAGCGGGGTATTCACACGAGGGAGAAATCCCGGGGATTTCTCCCCGGCACGCGCATCCCACGACGAAAACGTCAGGCTTTGCGATGTGCAAAAGCCTCGCGTTTTCATCTCGTGAGGCGCGCGTGTCGGGGAGAAATCCCCGGGATTTCTCCCTCGTGTGAATACCCTCACGCTCCGGGCTGGTGTGCGCTAGCCCACTACGAATGTATTATAGTTACACGCGCTGCACGTGCTGGCGTCGGCGTCCGTAACTGTTCTAAAGCAAAAGCCTAAAACAAATGGCACTTTGCACGCGCATTTGGGAATTTTACTTGGAATATTTTATGCGGGGAAGGCGAGCGCGTGCGGCGCGTAGACTCAAGCCTGGTTCATACAGTTGCGTTTGACTGCGTTTGACTGCGTTCCGGCTGCGAGAAACCAGGACATCCCTGCTGCTAATATCGCGTTCCCAGATGAGTCCTTGAATTGGATTCCACGCTTCATACGAAGCACAGATGTGCCGGTGACTGGCTTTCGGTTGTCGACGCAACGCAGTCAAACGCACTCAACCGCAAGTGTCTGAACTGGCCTTTATACATTCTCGTCGATGATCGGGTAATTTAGCAATAGCGGAGAGAAAGTCGTCTGCTTCTTGCGAAGGACCTGCGGTGACGTCAGCACGACGCCGAGCTCTGATTGGATTGAAAGGACGCCTTGAGGTCTACCCACTATTTTTTTTTTTTTAATCAGCCAATAAGAGCTCGGCGTTCTGACATCATCGCAACCCCTGTGCAAGAAGCAGACGAACTTGCGTTCCGCAAAGGTCTATTCCGGACATTAGAGAGTTTTAGTATAGATCGTGTTTCCAGGGCACGCTTTTTGTAGCGGGAGCTCGCGCTGCCACTTCGATACATGCTCCGAAGCGCGCGCCCGTAGCGGAAGCAGGCCTTTAAAAACGGTATACTAAAACTCCTTATTGTTAGGATTCGATTATTTCCGTCATTGTAGCTATTGGACGCGAGCCACCAGTCGAATGCTCCTCAAGGCACTGATTACCACGATCCTAAAATCGTGTGCCCACGCAGAGATCCTTTATATTTTGTACATCATCGTGGGTTAATCCCTGTGACTGCGTGAACAATGCAACCCACATGACTACGTCATCATGTTTTGCAAAGGAGAGAAGGTCCGCCTTTGTCCCTTGCGACAAAGAACGCTCTAAAAAAAGCCCGTGAGTCTGCTTTCCCGCACAACACTCGGAGAGCCAATCACCGCAACTTACGGAGGCAGCTCAGCAAATGACAATGCCGAAAACATATGTTTAGACCAAAAAACGCAGTCTGAGTTGTGACATTAAGCAATGCAAGCGTGACGTTTTGCATTGCTTAATGTCACAACTCAGACTGTGTTTGTTGGTCTAAACATATGTTTCGGCAGTCGTCATTCGCTGAGCTGCCTCCGTAAGTTGCGGTGATTGGCTCTCCGAGTGTTGTGCGTGACATTAGACGCACAAACCTTTTTGTGATAGTGAAGCTCCTTGGTCAGGGCCGTGGCGTACGTATGCTTGCGTCACACTAGAGTCACTGGAGGGTGTGGCGAATCCTGAGCTGCGTATTTGTCGCTCCTTCAGCGAATAAGATTGCGTCATTGGCCGATGAGAACGTTCAAGTACCAATCCCAAACCAAGAGGCGAGCCACACCTTGTGAATAACTTGTGAATAACTTTCACTAACGAGCCACACTCAACTTGTGAATAACATTACAATCCAACGCGGGGCGCAAGTGCACACGGGTTGCACCGACGTCAGAACGCCGAGCTCTGATTGGCTCTGATGGAGGGATAATGGTATAGACCTCAATGCTAGCATGCCTCGAGGCCTGCCCCCTACCCTTTCAATCAGAGCTCTGACTGCATCGCAATCCCAGCTCAAGAAGCAGAATAACTTGCGCTCCGCACATCGTCGCACGCGGCCCTGTTTTTGAGGGGGCAAAAAACAAGACAGCCGCGCATGAGACCCAGGAACCTTACGGATACGGGCTCACACCATCATCGCGTCCCTTTGAGGATAGCATGACGCACGCGTCCTTTGTGCGCCCCGAACGAGAACGCATCCACTCGCCGACTGGCCACGGCAGAAGTAGTTTATACACCCCCCTCCCCCCCCCCCCTTCCACACACACACACACGCACACGCTCTCCAGGTTGAATCCATCCAACCCCGCCCCCAGAATTTCCTACACAAATGACAAAATTATGGGATACAATGATGTCTCGTTAATATATGGGCAGCTTCGTTCCCCAGAAATATTATTTATAATTTGAGTCGCGAGTTGTCCGTAATAAAGAGGCAAAAATGCATGCCTTTACTCAATTCGTCCCCCCGAAAAGTTTGTAATGACGTGACGTTACTGTATAACCCCCTCTTTCTCTACCACCCAAGAACCCCCCGTTTAAAATTGTAATCCCCACCCGCCTCCGGCGGATTGAGAATCCTGGGTAAACACCTCCGCCAGGGATTTCGAGCGAACGGACGGAGAGCGGACCCTAGCTCGATCAGCTCCACCTAAAATAATCAAGGCCGGTGAAAAGCCTTGTCTTCCTTCGAATCGTTGATAGGTCCCAACCGAACGCTGACGCGGCACTTCGTCTCCAATCTGCGCCCAATCTCACAGCGATGGCGTCAAAACTCTAGCGGCTTCGATCTTTCCAGGTGGTGTTGGCTCGACGGGTCGAGCCTCGCGCGCGAGCAACCCCTCCTCGCTCCGACACGGGCGTTTTTCGGCACGCTCCGGGGGCGAGGCGGCGGCCTTCTCGGTGGAAGGGGGGGAACGACAACTTCTCGCGCGGGACGTCCCGGCCCGCGCAGCCAGGCGAGCAGCATGCCGCGCAGCGCAGTAAACGTGGGGGCAGACAGCGATTAAAGAAAGAAAGCGAAAGCGTCCACGGGAGGGCCAAAGGATAAATACGGCCGACGGGTGTTTGTCTTCTTGCCCTCTCCCCTGCGGTCGTCCGGAGGGGAAGGGAGGGACGCGCAGCAGTCTTCCCGGGGGTGTCGTGCCATTGGCTCTGCCCTGCCTGACGGCAGCAGCAGCAGCAGCAGCGGGAAAGGCGGAAAAACGCGTCTCCCACCCGGCGCGGGGTGGCGGCGGGGTCCCGTCGCGAAGCGAGCCGAGCGAGCACCGCACCCGATTCAGCGTCGCTCGCGCCTGGAGTTTGCAGTATGCCCGCCGCCGAGGCGAGTGCCCGTCGCCCGACTACGACGACGGCCAGCAGCAGCGGCACCAGCAGGAGTAGCATGTCCCGGTTGCCGGAAGTGCTGACGGCCCTGGTCCTGGCGCTGCTCGGTCTGACGCCTGCCCTGCCGGCCAAGTCGAGGAACGACGACTTCTCGCTCTGGATCGACGAGAAGCAAGTGCGAGAGTTCAGCGGTGAGCTGCTTACGGGCTACTTAGTACCGCATGCTTTCGTCGGTGCTGTGTGTCCACGCGCTGCAATCCTGCTCCGGGGAGTAGCTTCGTGCATCGAGCGCCCGTAGGCCCGTTTAATCATTTGTACCGACGTCGTCTGCACTCCAGTGTAAACTACGGCTTGCGTGGAAGCCACATCAGCTTGTGGTGGCCCTTCTGCGGAACGCACCTAATTTGTTTCTCTAAATAAGAACAAGTAGAAGTGTCTCCCAACAGAGCACCCTAAGATCGTCCCGGGGAGTGTTGAACTCAGCCTCAGGGAGTGGAGGGGGGGGGGGGGGGGGGGGCATTTATGTTGCTGCAGCAAAAAGAAGTATTTCTTCGTGACGCTGTAGGGGTGTGGGGAGGTAGTTTTTCCCCGGCGCGCTGGTCTGTCCCAGTGCCGGGTCAACTCGCGGCCGACCTTGAATTAGGCCGCACGCCGGAGCGCGGCGAGATTTTGAGGTGCTTCTCCTGCCCCCAGGCACAGGCCCTTCGAACAATAGTATCCAAAATGGAGGAACAACGCCGAATATGCCCTCCTTCGAACCCCGTGCACCTGGAGTGAACGCAGTTGTTCCCGCGCGCAAGTTCCAAGACCCGAACTGGGGTGATGTTGCAGATGTCAAAGACGAGAGGCACGTTGGTCGGAGAGCGCACTATCGGGAATCCCGCGAAACCTTATGGCCGTCCCGATCCTACTCGAGTAAATAAATCTACCTTTTCGACCATGTTTTCCGAGTGAATCGAGTTGCGAACGCTCTCGTTATCTTTTATCACTGCTGCGCTTCAGGAAGGTTCGTCGTAAGATGTCAGAAGAGAATGCGGGCGCGGTCTATTCCTTAACTTTCTTGACATTTTCGGAAGTTTCACTTTACCGTCCTGTGTATCGCATACTAGTATCTGTCAAATTCACTCAATCGAGAAGAATGGTTAGCGATTAGTTCCAGTGGCCTTTATTGACCATTCCAATCGTCGCCTTCTGTGTGCTGCCATCTGCGTTCTACTGAGCTGTGGAAAGAGTTCCAAACACGTAAAATGGTTATTGTTACGGAACAACAGACACCGCGAATCGGACCCCCACAGCCCAGTGAGTCAGCATTTTTGGCCCGGGTGATAAGCGCTGGAAAGCTGTGTGTAGGCTGGGCAGGAGAGCTTCTCGGAGGGTCGCATTTATCGTATATGGTCAAATGGACATGCGCTTACCTGGAAGACTTGCAGGCACTGTGTGTTGGTCGTCAGATATCTGTCTTTAAAGCTGCCTGTTACGGAATTCGCTATACTTTCACGTCCTACAGGGGGCGCCTACAGTCCCTGTCAGTATGTCAAAATGGTTATCACCTGGACGATCGTCGTAGAACAACAGTATACGATGCGGGGTCTGCGACGCGTAATTCTAATTACGTGAAATACGGGCGATATAAGGGCCGTACCTAATATTCCCACGTGGGGAAGGGGTAAGCAAGCACGTTTATTCGGAAGCCGATTATCCATGAGCCAGGGAGAGCACTTCTCACACCGCCGTATACCGCCATCGCTCACAGATGCGAATGCTTACATCTCGGGGCAGATTTATGTTGGGGAATGACATCCACCATTCTTCGGACTTCTTAATCGTGCAAATAAATGGCAGTTACTTTTAGAGCGCAGCTCTTAGGCACCCGTTTCCGCGTTGAGCGGCGTCAACGTCGCCGTCGCCGTCAGCGTATACCGTGCGCGTTACATTGTAGGACGTCACAGTTTCCGTGTTGAGGTGATGTGACGACAGTTTTACCGCTAAATTTAGCGGGGAAACTGAATTTGTTCATAGGTGACGTGACACAGAGTCATGTGACGTCATTTTCCCCGCTAAATTTAGCGGAGGAATTGAATTGGTGTTGAGGTCACGTGGCGTCTGTTTTCCAGCTAAATTTAGCGGGAAAGCTGTGGGAGGAGGGGAGGGTACGAAGGAGAAAGAGGGCACGGAAGAGGAGGAGGGTTACAGAACCAGTATGTGAGGAGATGGATCTATATTTGTACATATCTATATATTTCTTTCTGAAATTGTTTAGTACGGTATATCGCAAAATCTAAGTATACCTCAAGAGTTGCGCTCTAATGTCGCATTACAGAGATTTGTAAACGCCTTGCATTATTTTCTTTTGTTTATTTTTTTCAATCATTGGTCATCAAACAGGGCTGTCGACTTCTCTTCCTTGTGAATTTCTTCTGCTTCGATTTGACGTTGTAAGTTAAGGCTTGCCCGTAACTGCTTACGACGAGAGGTTCTGCTGGCGCCATCTATAGGGTGTCACAAAAGAAAGTTTACACGGTCTTTTTTACCGCAAAAATAAACTAGGCATCGCCGAACGCTCGTTCTCCGCCCAAAGGTAGCGCTAGAGGTCACAACCAGATGCCAAAGTTTCAGCCCGATCCGATAACTTAATCAAAAGTTATAAGTGATTTTCTGAAACTTTCAATGGGAAAATGGAGCTCATTTTTGCCCGTTTTCGGTTTCTGGTGCCATAGAGCTCCATGTGTTTGAAAACTCCGTCGGCCGCCATTTTCCCATTGAAATTTTCAGAAAATCACTTATAACTTTGGATTAAGTTATCGGATCGGCCTGAAACTTTGGCATCTGGTTGTGACCTCTAGCTCTACCTTTGGGCGGAGAATGAGCGTTCGGCGATGCCTAGTTTATTTTTGCGGTAAAAAAGTCCGTGTAAATTTTCTTTTGTAACACCCTTATATGGGTATCCCTGGAACACATTCGATCTGCGTATATTTTCTACTATTTTTTTACGCATGTTTCTTTAGCATGGGCTCGAAATAATTCTGACAGTGTTATAACTTGTAAGCTACCATTTCTCGTGAAGAGTGCATAGATTTGATCTCGTAAAGGTAGCGAAACCTTCAGTCTAGTTCGGAAAATGTACGCAGATCCGTTCCAGGATTGCCCGATAGACGGCGCCAGTGGGTTCTCTCGTCGCAAACAATCACAGGCAAGGCTAAATTATATTTATCTAAAAAAAAGCGCTTATTGAGCAGGCTTGTATAGCACTCATTGCAAGAAACTTGTAATCGATTACTTTTGGAGGTAATTTTGTAGCGTGATTACCTTTATTAGATAGTGATCACTAAAGTAATCTGACTAGTTTTTAAAGTAATAAAATTACACGTAACCCTTACTATTTTCCCGTGCCGTTCCAAATGGCGCCTTTTGTGTCTTTCCACGACCTTCCTAACAAAGGAATCATCGAACCATGCAAGTCTCTGACAGGGGAGTAAATAAACTGCGCAGAGGACGAGGACCGAGGCAGAAACAAGTCGCGCTCCGTGTGTCATACACTTGTTTCTGTCCCTGTCCTCGTCCTCTGCGCAGTTTATTTATTTCCCTAAACACGAACCAACTAGCCCGCCACAAGGTGTTACTCTGACCGGGGGACGTTCTACCAAAATGGGTGGTTGTTGAGAAAACGAGTAGTTCGTGTAATTCGTGTGATTCTAATCTAATAACCGAGAGTATAGGAAAGGCCCGCTTTCAAACAGAAAGAAATGTCCCTTTAAAAAAAAAAGTAATGGTTACTTTTTTTTTTTAAGTAACGGTCAAATATGTTTTCTCTCAAGTGTCGCGTAATCTAATCAAATATTTATTTTTATTTTTTAACCGAGAGACATAGTAATTAAAATCTATTACTTTTTTTTAGTGATGTGCGCAAGGCTGTTACTGACTGACCAGTCACGGGTGGTTGCAACGCAGTCACTTACAGTCAAACGTAAATGTGTGAACTCGCCTTCAGTTATTTTAGCAGGCGTATGAAAACGCCCAGTGTTAGTCGTCGAATGCGGTATACTTCTCATTAAGCAAATCCTCGCGACAAATCGGATACTGGGAAAGTTGCATTTGCTTCCTCAATTAATGTCCGTAAACGACGCGCATCTCCATCGCTTTTGTCACAAGCTCGTACACACAGGGAGCAGCACTCAAATGAACCACGCTGTATAGTTCGGGGCGATATACGTAGGAATCACCAGCCGTGGACAAAGCACGTACGTTATCTGGTTTGTTCTCTTCAGGGGAGCCCGCGCTCGACGTTGTAATCGGAAGTCGGCATTTTAGGTCGACCTCACTCACCCTCACAGCCACACTCACCTAAGCCCCAAAACTCACCCTCACCCTCACAGCTACACTCACATCAGCCTCTCACTGACCCTCATCCTCACAGTCGCACTCACCTTCGGCCCTTCACTCACCCTCACGGCCCTCACCGCACTCATACCCCTCGCGCACTCACCGCCCTCACGCACTCATGGCCCTCGCGCATTTATGGCCCTCACGCCTCTCACGCACTCACCGCCCTCACGCCCCTCACACACTCACCGCCCTCACGGCCCTTACGCACTCATACCCCTCTCGCACTCACGGTCCTCACGGCCCTCACTCACCCCCAAACTCATGAATTTTCCTAGTTCAGAACTCACCCTCACCTCACCTGTGAAGATGAGGATGAGGAAGGGTGAGTGAGGGCCTTCATGAGTGAGGTTTGCCGGAGGTAGGTCGTCTCAGTGTCCCGATCGTCTTAGTACGGTTCCGCGCCCATTAGATTGCGGCGTTGTCGGATAAGAATGACAAAGAACGAATGGCGAAGCAGAAAGCGTGAAGGTAATGAGCCCGGCGTGTCTCAAGCTGTCAGTTGGACGCTATTTGGATTATGCAGCACCATTGGACTTGAGCTGTTGACACTTTCATATCCGTACCCCATAAGTGAGAGCGAAAGGGGAGTTGTACAAGAGCGAGCGAAACGATTTGATGGTAGCGTTGTTCAAGCCTCGGTTTGACTCGCACTTTTAGTGAAGAAGACCGTGGTAGACAAACTCGCGTTTTTGCTCGAGTGGTGATATCTCGGCCATTGTGCCGCCCAATCGTTTTTTCTTTTTTTTTTTAAGTGCGCGCGATCCGGTGTGACTAGTGTGACTCAGCTCGGTCGCGTAGCCTTGGCTGATGCTTTGACGCTATTTTACCGCACTATTAGCCCCGTGCGCGACCGAAAGCGTTGCTGTGGTCGGCCCTCCACGATTGGCCGAACGCTGACTATGACGTCGGAAAGGGATTTATCATCGACGGAAATAAAAGGAATGAAAGAACTTTAATTTTGACGGTGTTGGCAGTGTTCCTTTGAGAGCGCAATGATTTCAAGCTTCCACCGTGCTAATAACAAACACCATCGAACTTGTTGTTTGCAAGGTAATGACGTCAAAAGGGGGAACCACAGGAGGGCGCCACCAAAACATCTCGCCGCTAATAGTCACGCACGGAGTGAGCCAGCGCGTCACGCGCTGGCCGACGGTGCAACAAAGGATGTCTTCACACCGAGACAGACAGGCGCGTAGGCACCCTATAGATTAACCAATGAGCCCCGCGCGAACGATATAAGGTGACACATGTCGATCCCGCTTTTTTCCAAGTCAGTAGAGTAGTCCGAAGAATAAGGACCCCAACGTGACATTCCAATCATAGTTCGGACCACGGCTCTCTCAAAATATTGATCACTCTCCCCCCCCCCCCCCCCCCCCCATGAACATCCCGGCCACCTCAACCCCCTTCCTTCGCAAAACGTTCCTGGCTACGTCACAGTTCTGGAAGCTGCCATTCTGGATGTTGGCGACCCCACCCCTCCCCGTTTCGATCTGGATGAGCATCGTGCCGCGGCGTGCGGTCGTGTATATCTACTGCGTGGTGCACGTTAAAGACCCCCAGACTAGCGGTTATACTGCACTGACTAAATTTCTCATCTACAGCTGAGAGACAAGTCGCTTGTTGAAGGCAGACCAAGTTCTAGGCTGTATAAACATGTGACGAAGCCGCTGAACTGTTTTCACAGCGCCCTCGCTGGGATGATACTTTGTGTAAACAGTGGAGCGGCACAGGCTCCGGGCAAACGTAGCTCGCGAAATGGCCAGCATCTTTATTTTATTTCTTCGTTATTCGCACGCCTGCAGCGTATGGCGCTTCGCACAATCCCTCAATTTCTGAGAGCCGAAAAGAATGCGTGTAATGGACTTTTCGTCGCCTCGCCAATTATCATCCCCTACTACTCTCCGCTGCTGCTGGCGCTAATTCTATCCTCGCAAGACGGAGCCCAGAACGGCTTTCCCCAGAAGGAGGAGGGGGGCACACCAGAAAGCAGGAGGGAGGGGAAGGAGGTCGATGGCGTGCTGATTTATTATGCTTCTTCGGAGCGCTCTTCTCTCTAGCAGTCCGGTTTGGGCTTCCACCTCGTGTCGTGTTGTTTGGGTTTGTCGCCTTTTTTTCTTTACTGCTCCGTTGGCGCTGTTCCTTGCTTTTTTCATCTCGGGCTCCATCCCCGCCCTTGCAGCCCCCGTGGTAATTGCGGTCCAGACAGCTTTATTTATGGTTCGCGAAAAAGCAAAACGCGCTCGCACCGACGAGGGGAAAAAAAGTGTGAAACCAAGAACCCCGCGGGCTTCATTTGCTTTTTTTTATATTGCTCTCGTTGTTTTTATGTGTTTGGACGGTTTTGAATGTCAGCGCGTTACGCTGAAAAAGAGGAATTATCGTCCGCCAAAGAAGATGGCTCGGTGTGTGTTTAGGGAAAGGAAGAAAACCCGGGGGAATGCACGAGCGAGCATAAAAGACATGACAGGCGAAGACAGCTCTAAAGGTAGCGGGATTTTTCTGCCCAATTTCGGAGTATACTTAACGCCTGCGCAAGTGGTTGAAATGTTGCTGCGTCCTTGCTGTGTACCTCGGATGGCCAACAACTCATTCGACACGGATGGAACACTGTGTGCACTGCTTCGTTCGATGCGTTATTCGGCCTAGGGGGGAAAAAAAGGGTGCGCAGAAACCATGAACAAAAGCTGAAGCGAATCTTCAAGTGTTTCGGATTTATGCTTAATTTCATCAGTTGCCAGTCGGCTGTTGAACCGTCGGCTGTTTGGTGCGTCTATGTCTCAAAATGCTTCGGTTCGAAGTTCGCACTCAACGTCTTCAACCCTCGAAAGTTGAAAACGGTCGTCAGCTTTTGAGGCTAATTTCACTGCCTCAAAAAAATTCAACAACTGTTTGGAACTATTTCAACACAAATCATGCCCACATGTCACAATTTGCACACCTTGTTCCGTTGTGTATCACCACCATGGGGTCTGACTTTGCATCAAACTCTAATCTCTGGTGCGAACTTGTCGCCGCTATTCAGCAAGCTTGCGTTCCAAGCACCTCAAGCGCAGCGCGACCACAACGGTCCCCATGGATGACTACTAAGTTACAGTTACTGAAGATGGCACGTAGGAAGCGGACTCTGTTTAAGAAAGCAGGGGCCGCTTTACGGGTTAGTCTTGGAAAAGGGGGGGGGTCGGGGGTAGGCACTTGGCTGGCCGGGGTTGCGGGGGCCAGTCTGTTGAGATATCTTACGGCCGAAACGTTACCGAGATCTATTTTGTTGACCTAATATTTGCTGTCACTGAAAACTAAACGTTTGGCTCGTGCATATACATTATTTTAATAAAAAAAGTTAACCTTGGTGAACTTTGGGGGACGGGAGCGGTCGCCCCCTCCTCCCTTACATCCGTCCCTGTGCCCGCTTGCACTGCCCTGTCCCATTCCAAGGAGCTAAACAGCTCCAAAGGCAACACTTCATGTTGCGTTCAACTTACTATCCCGCATCATCGCCGGAGAGACCAAGGACGATCCTAAGCTATTCGGGACATTCATCACTTGTTGATGAAGTGGAAGCAAACACCATCTGCCCCACCACTATACTCTCCACTATTCAGCTTTCTCCTGCAGCGCCATACAACGCTTCAAGCCATCACGCTCCGTCGGGCCTGACCACTTTGCCCCCCCCCCCCCCTTCCTCAAGCTACTTAACCTTCTCATCCCGCACCCCCTGCTGAACACGCTGCAATCATTTGCAGACAATTACTTTGTTCCGAACTCATGGAAGCGGGCTTTCATCTCCCTCATTAACAAGGGCAGAGGAAAATCAATCTACTCTGCATGCAACTACCGCCCAATGTCTCTCACATCTATTCGCCTCGAGATTCGATCGACACGGCTCATGTGGTGAAAAGCAGAACTACGCTTTGTTTTACACTTACTTGCAGCAAAACGAATGCTACGCACGCAAGGCCGAAGCCATGGGAGGTGCCAATGCAGCGCTCGCGCACTGGAATCAACTGCTAAGAGCTCGTGCTCTGTACCTTGGCCCGTGCTCTGTGCCGTAAAGGCCCCTACGCACATTAACGTTTGAGAGCGTTTGAGTGCATTTGACTGCGTTGCGGCTGCGAGAAACCAGGACATCCCTGCTTCTTATGTCGCGTGCCAAGCTATTCCTCTATTTGGATTCTACGCTTCATATGAAGCACAGAAGTGCCGATGACTCGCTTTCGTTTCGCGACGCAACGCAGTCAAACACACTCAAACGCTGTCAAACGCGAATGTGCGTAGGGGCCTTTAGTGTGGATGCTTTGTCTCCAACCGCATTGTGGACAGATAAAATCACCACGTGCCCCGTAGAGAACCATGGATCAGCAAGAGCACACTTCTCCTATACTACATCTTAGTGCCACTACTACATCTCACAACCATCTGTAGTACAGCCAAAGGCATGGGCCCGAGCGCGTGGCTTTTGGAAAGTACCACATATGCACGAGTTCTTGTACAAACAAAAGCATTTTGCTGAGTTAGGCTCACCCGCTTGTGCCTTTGTCTTTACTGCAGATATTTGCGAGACCACTAGCGAGACTTTCCAAAAACGAGCTTGTGGCCGGTGCCATTGTGAGCGTTCGTGCGTGTCAGCTACTTGTCGTCTGCCATGAGCAACAGTTTTGAAGGTGCGATACAAAGCTGGTGAACGCTCCCGTCAGCACGTGGTTAGCGCGAAGTCAGTGCTATGCTTGTAGCGCTCTCCTGCATGTGTGAACAGGCCTTAAAGCCCATTGTCAAATGGAAACAGGCTCGTTGTTTTTCTTTTTTTCTACGCCGCGTTGTCACGAGGATGCAGGTGCGCTTTGACGCTAGTCGTAGGAAACGACACCAATACATGGTTTAGACAAACATCTCAGAGGTTCGACTGTAAAGTGTTCAAATTTCAAACTTTGAAAGTTCGAATTTCCTGTGCTCGGATACAAATGTTTTGATTATTTCAAAGTTTCGCATCAGGTTCTTGTTTGTGCAGTCCGCGCAGCACAACCCCCCCCCCCCCCCCCCCCCCTTGGATCGGCCACTGGTTGCGATCGCCATTAGCTCGGTTCTCGATTACGGTTCGGTGCCACTTTTTCAGAGCAGGCTCTATGGCAGTTTCACAACTGAATGGTTCTAGTAACGTTGGTGGACCGCTACGCCGTGGTCACACTGCTTATAGATTATAAAGGCTTTAAACACGCACACAATTAAGGCGCCACTGCCGACGTTCTCTTGTCTTACCGAGATGCCGAGTCACTGAAACGGTCGTTGACGAGCCTCCACAAAGGCCTACGCTGGGGAGAGGGACACATAGCAGCTAAAGGGGCACTAACCTGTCCTGCTCAGGCAATGATGAAGTGAAGCGAACGGAATTAGAGGAAACAAAAACTGAAGGTCGGTTATGGCGGCGCCCACGCACAGCTGCCCGAAAGCGTCTATACAAAAGATAACCTGCATGAAAATTCGAACTCGAGTCACCTCGAGATCCGTGCTTCGAATGCCCCCTGGCAATGATTTCAAAGGAAAAACTTGGCAGGCGGCATTCGAACCACGGATCTTGCGGTGACTCGCGTATGTAGACTGTCGTTTGTAGGATGTATCAGCAGACCCTGGCTTTACGGAACGCGTTACCATGACCCTTGGGAAACGTCACACACGTCGCCCTTTTTGGGATAACGCTAACGCCGACCCCTTCACTTTTCTGTTTTGGCTTTCTCTGGGATTTTTCGTTTGCTTCGTCTATTTTTGGATGCCTCTTTTTGGCTTCGTTACGGGGTCAGTGTTAGCGTCTCCCAAATGAGGGACGTGTGTGGCGTTCCCCACGGGTCATGCTAACGCATTCTCCAAGAATTCCACCAGTAAATCTTCCTGTATTTTTTCTTCGGTGAAGCGGGCTTGCCGAGCCCCTCAGCCTCTGCCTCACTCAGGCCCCCGTCGGCTTGCCGCTTCTTGCGCCGCATTTCGGCCAGCCGAGCTAGGCGCTGCTTCCGCTATCGTTCGCCCGCCTTGCACGCTTAGCAGCGGCATCCTCTGCCTGACGCTGCTTTCGGTGTTCGCCGGTTTCCCGCGCGCACATTGGCTTCCGCCCCGTGACGTCACCTCCCTCTCGCCTTTGTCCTTCACTCCTCTCCTCCTCTCTACGCGGCGCGCTTCCCTTTCCACGATTTTGTCCCCAGACGGACGCCGTCAGCTTTTCCCCTTTCACCCGTCATGCGGGTGCCAATGCTAACGCAATAATAGGGACCTGTAGTAGACCGTTTTTCTCCTCCGCTACGGTACCCATGAAGAAAACGCCGCAGCTGCGCATGCGCGCCGTCAGCCTTATCTGCATTGTTCAAGGTCTTGTGGCGCATTACGGAGCGCTATCCGGGTGCTTAGCGGGCTGCGGAAACGGTCTACAACAATTCCCCAATACCAAGTACGCTGACCCTACAGATAGTTCGAACGTGTTTCCGTATTGCCTTCTATTCTTTCGTTTTCGCAACGCACACGCTCCGACGAGCATGTTGCGTTGACAGTCTTTGCACGGTGCCGCACCTGTCTCATTTCAGCGTCTTGAAGATTCATTCGAATGAGATTATCTCTGTCTTCATTAAATTGTTTAGAGTCACTGACAGCTTAAAGGAGCTGTGCAACAATTTCAGTGCTTTGCTTAAATAATTTGGGAGTTGGTGTCTCGACTTTTCTGAAGTAAAGAACAAAAAACCGCTTTTGCCTGCGCGTCCTAGTTTTTTTTTATTTTTGAAATGAACAAAGATTGACGATTTCGGTACCTCCCAACTCCTGCACCATCTTCCGAGTCACGTGCGCTGTGACGTCAATATGGGTCGCACGGGGTTCCGGTGAAGCTCTCTCTCCAGAGCCATCAGTGAGCAGCGAGAACTCATCCGCTCGCGACCGCGTGACCTACGTGCTGGCGCAGCGCGAACAATATGGTGAAAGGAGGAAAGTCTCATCCGGGTCCGGCCATACCCGTCCGGCTTTGCTCCCGTCCCCCTCCGGCTTCTGGCGGCTGTTCGCGGTAGTATAGAGCTGACGGTTTTGTTGACCTCGGATAGATGGCGCCACTAAAACTCCGTATAAGAAAATTTTTTGCCGGTGATACCAGGTTTTCGACACATTTATATTTCTGTTGGAACGACAAGCATTTATAAGAAAATTACCTTTTATCCAGCAGGTATTTGCACAACTTGCTATCTTTTTACAAGTACCCCATTGACGTCATGCCGCGTGGTTCTCATGGCCGCCGCTCGCGGCTGCAGGTCGGGAAAATCACAACTTTTCGAAGGAAGGAGATGTGTTTTCTGTCCTTTGTGACAAGATAAACAATGACAAAAGTAGAAGATGGAAATTCTTTCAACGTTAAAATCGTTGCACAGCTCCTTTAAGAAACGCAGGGGCGTGGCTTGGTACTCCCCTTGCTTCGTGATTGGTTCTTCGGCGTTCGTAACGGCTAATGCCGAGCTCTCATTGGCTAACGAGCGATAATAAAATATGCCCTGCGGTTGAGAACAACACCCGCTAAATTTAGCAAAAAAAATCTGAATTGGTGTGTAGGCCTGTGACATCCCTTAAAGGGGCCCTCCAACAGTATTTGAGCGTCTACTTTTTTTTGCGGTTTCTCCACGCTAGTGGTCCCGGAAACCCAGTGGACAACGAAAGTGTTTAAAAATATTAGCGCATCATATTTTAATTTGACAACTCGGAAACACCTCCTCCGACGGTGGCGCCGCGAGGTGCCGAATGACGCCGCATAACGGCGCTCCCTTTCACTATACGTCACGTTCACTGGGTTTTGTGATTGGCGAGAGCCGTCCCAGAAATTTTGAAGCGGAATAAAGTATATCACACGTTAACCGTCATTATTTCTCTAAAAAGTCGTTTTTATAGAGCTAATAAAGTTGCAAAGTAAAGTTCAAAAAGGGCGAAAACAACGCCTCGTTAAAGCACTGAATAATATACTCGATCCAGTGCTTTACACCTCGTCGCTCATGCGCGCCTCCCAGTAGCGGAGTACCTCCTACTCGCCGAGGTGGCTCCGGTGGCGGAGTTGCGGGAGACGAGGCTTCCGCGGCTGTCGAAGCGGACTCGTCGCGGCGCTTGTGTGGTGTGTCCTCGTACGGCGCGACGCCCAGCTCCGCACTCCTTTTTAAGAATTCGGCGCTCAAAATCCGATAAGCCCGGTAAATTCATCGATGATGGCAACCCGATTCCAAAGCTACGATGGTTGCAGCGAGGTCTAATGGCCGACCGGGCCGACGGGCTATCAACCAAACTCGCGTCCAATAGGCCAACCGCTTTGCTCCAATCGCTAAACTGTTTCATTTTACGTCATGAAGCGCAATGTTTTGCTTATTTAAAGTTGTTTCCTGCAAAATTTCATTTGCTAATAACTCACAAAATATTGCGAATTTCTGTAATATTTTTTTTCCTCGGTGTTCCTGCTTTCATGGAGCTCCGTTTCAGCGCGAACTTCAAACCAGTCAAAAAATTGTTGGTGGGCCCCTTTAATGCAACACTGCGCATTCAGTTTCCCCGCTAAATTTAGCGGCAGAACACTGACGTCACATGACCTCTACACCAATTCAGTTTCCCCGCTAAATTTAGCGGAGAATTGAATTGTTGTTGATGTCACGTGACGTCAGTTTTCCTGCTAAATCTAGCAGATCGAGACTGAATTTGTTCATAGGTGACGTGACACGAAGTCATGCGACGTCATTTTCCCCGCTAAATTTAGCGGGGAAACTGAATTGGTGTTGAGGTCACGTGGCGTCAATTTTTCAGCAAAATTTAGCGGGGAAAGTGTGGGAGGAGGGGCATACCCTCCCCTCCTCCTCCTCCTCAAAAGCTGCGCTCTAATTTCGCGTTACAGAGATTTGTAAACGTCTTTCTTTTTTTCTCTTTTTTTTTCAAGATATTAGTGACTGTATTTTGACTTTCGTTTCTTCGCACGCACTTATCTTTTTTTTTTCATTATTATTGCTTTGTGAATTTGGTTTTATGCATAGTCGTCGTTTCCACAGTTGGACACCTCCGTGAGCTTTTTTTATTATGTTTTCGCTAAAGAGTCTCTGTTCGCATTGATAATAAACAGAGAGAACCGAAGAGAGTCAAGGAAAGGAGGCTCAAGTTTGCTGCTGTACATCCTTTTTTTCCCCCAGCTTTCAGCGTGTCCGTTTTATTCGCCATTCTGGCACGTGTTCGTTCGCGGAACGCTGCTTTCAGATAAACAGCGATAGGCTGCGAGCACGGCCAAAAAGGAACGGAGTAACATTTAAGTGTATCAGTTTGACCAGATGCCAGCAGCGGAACAGGAAACAAGTTACGAGCAGGACGCGCGCTCAAAGTGGCAACAAGAAGGCAAGGTCAACAAACGAGACCGTGTTTCTGCGGTGCTTCGCTACAGATTACGATTTTATGAAGGCCATATCCCGCCGAAGAGACGAACCTCGTTCCCTCGCTCGACCCTTGGTCGTAGAAGAATCGGCCCATTTTGATTATCCGTCCACGGTGAGGACTATTTAGTGCTATCGGATTTCGTCACGCTCAGTGTCCTTCAGGCCACTATGAACCAGTATAAAGTCGCCTCCCTCATGTGATGACCTATCTTTTCTATAGACCGGCACGCGGCCCTGACGTCACGCAGCTGCGGTGGCGCTGTCGACGGCACTGCGCAGGCGCAGACGCTTCACTTCGCGCGCATTCGGTTTCTGCGCACGCGCAGTGCCCACACCATGGTGTGGGCAAAGAGGGCTTGTTTGTAAACAGCGTGTCGGTCTATAGGCGTTAAATGGGCTAGGAAATACCTCGTGTTCTGATATAGAGCTATCTAACCAAGACTTTGTTCCCAGGACTATTTCGGCTTTCACAGAGCTAATCAATCCATACAAGTCTTCCACTTTATTTTTAACACTTCTGCAATTGACCAGCAACACTATAACATTCCTTCGATCAATTTTCCTAACGGCACTTGGACGTCATGCACACTTCACGGCAACGACTTTTTCTATTTCAGCATTCCAAGTAATCATTTGGCCGTTTATTATAAGTTTACCATAGGTTAATCTGATCTTATTGCTTGGATAACTCTTTTAGGCCTTCGCGTATGCCCAGAGATGACGACGCTTTTCCCTTACTTCAAAAGTGTAGTCATCAGATAACGATAAGACAGAACCCTTCAGCTTGTGTGCGTTCCTCATGAACTCAGCTTTTTCATTGCGCGAAGAAAATCTTATTGTAACTGTTGTTTCCCAAGCCGATGTATTTTGTCTCTGGAAGAAGCTTTCACCCCAAGTTTGTTTTCAAAAATATCCACTATCACTTTTTCCTTTAGCAGATCGTGTGTTTCTGACGTGTCCTCGTCGAGTCCATACACTATTAAGTTATTTTGTCTATTATAGTTTTCCAGTCCAGTGATCCTGTCACCTAATGTCAAGACTTGGTTACTGAGGCGCCGAACGACCCTCTCGCACGCTTCAAGTTTGGGAACTAAATCCGAGGTAGCTTTAACTTGAGTTTCGATTTTGTTCAACTTTTGTTTCAATACATGAGAGCCTCTCATTAGTTTATGTAATGAAGTCCAAGATTGCGGGACATTCAGTTTAGTTCCCTAAACCGCACATAGATGGCGCCTAATGCTACGCTAAAGCTGAAGCAGCACGCTAAAGAAGGTAAAGCAGGGTCCGTCCCCATCGAGAAGTTCCCTTCCAGCTTCTGCTCCTCTATTTTGGAGGCCGGGAGGCGTCGTGCCCTTGAGGTGCGGTAGGCTTCGGGCGAAAAGATTATCCCAGGATTTACCCTAGTAAACGAGCCCTCGGGGGGACGGGGGGGTTGGGGGGGGGGGGGGGGGGGGCTTATTTGTCCCTCCGCGGCGGATACACAAGTAGTCTCATTATCTAGCTGTACAAACCCGCACTTTATAAATAGTTACAGTTCTAACCTCAGTTAGGACTCTTATATCTGAACGCATTAAACTTGAATCACTTTTTTTTTTAATTTACTGTCGAAAATGGTTAGAAATATTATTCAACGCCGTTTGAACAGACCCTTTTCCCGAGCACCGTTACGTCGGCCCGGTTACATTGAACTTTACCTGTTAAAACAGTTGGCTCCCGTGGTATTTATTGTTATTTTTAGGGGGTTTTTGCTTTGGACAGATTTGCGCATAATATAAGCCTGTGCAGGTATATTTTTGCGTGGATAAGTGAGGTAAATATTACTAGTGCTGGGCCTTTGATCCTTCCGATTAATAGCGCAATCAATTTTTTGAACGAGTCGTTCTTTTAATTGTTAGACGAGAAAAGACCAATTTAAACGCTTTTATTTTACTTTGTCTCGCTACCACTATAACGATGGTCAACAGGAACTCCCTGCATGCCAGAGAATGTGAACAAACTTCTTTCTTCGAAGGAGGAGCAACAGTTGAGGAATACCTCTTCAGATCGAGCTGCCAACTGCACACCGAACTATATATCATAAGTAAGAAATGAACCTTGTGTCGTGTTTAACATAGTAAACGAAGTCGTCGAAGGATAATTGATAGTTTCGATTAATCGAATACTTCATAGATTAAAAGCTGGCCATTAATTCGGTAAAAATTTTTAATCGACGCCCCACCCTAATTATTACCTCACTCATTCACGGTTGTGGAAAGTGTATAATAGAAGTGAATTTACGTTAACATTTGTCACTGAATAAAAGGTTAAAAAGCGCGAACAAACGAGGACAAAAAGAAACACGGACGACAGGACAGGCGCTTCACTCTCAACTGGTTTTTATTAAGACCAATGTCACCTTTATATACACATTGCCCAAACCACATGAAATTCAATCGCCGCAATCAGAGCCAACCTTCCAAAAATACCATCTCACTCTGAAGCAAATACAAAGACGGAGCGCTGACGCAATTGTTTTCTTTCTTTTTTTTATGTAGAATGCCTCTATAATTTCTCTTTCCGTTTTTTTTTCCGTTTTTTGCTTTGCCTTTCTTAGAAACTTTGTGCCAGTCAGGTCAGGTTTGCACCCACATCGCCTACAATGGTCAGCTAGATACCCCCCCCCCCCCCCCCCCCCCCCCCCGTTGTTGCGCACACACAAATTATGTTCTCGTGCTCTATCATTGAAGCAACTCCCAGTCTGCCCAATGTAGACTTTGCCACAACTAAACGGAATCTCGTACACCACGTTGGTGACGCACGCAGTATAATGCACCGCGTGTTTCTTGGAGCACGGTGCTTTTTTTTCTTTTTAATCTTTTATTTAGTAATAGACCAACTAGCCCAAACCCAAGTTTTAATGCAACATTTCTCAATTGCGAACATTTGTTGACCGCGTCATGACGCCTTTATATTTCGCAGAGAGACTTCTTAACATACTAAGATTTTTGTCTACTGTGAATGGCTCCGAAAATAAAATGTGAGGCTTTGTTTTTATAATCAGGTTATGATTATTTATTCATCTTTATTGTGGGGTCCCACTGACTTTTAACATTTCCTAAGAGAGCAGCATTTAGTTAGGTTGTGTAAACTTTTCATTTTTCGTAATTAAGCAAGAAACAACAAGAAACGCACAATATTTTTGTTTTTTGTGTCTTATTATGCGCAAGTTACGTCCACTTTTTAAACACAAATAAACAATATTTTTGGCATTTCGGTGAGAAACCGGTCAACATGTAACGAGGTCAGATTTTCTTGTTGCTTGCCGCTGGCAAGCTTTCCCACCGAAATATGTTCCGCAAAAACCAAGGATCAATGTCTTTTTTTTTTCTTCTATATTTTAAAGAAAGGCCAAATTTGCCGTTGAATATCTCTAAGCCGGAGAAAAGCTCACCGCCAATCAGACAGATGCAGAAAAAAGCTTACCACACGTTTAACCAACCCGGAGAAAAAGCTCACCATGAATTTCATCTTTCCGTAACATTCATGTGTATGCCATCAACTTAGGAGATGTTGCTTTTTATAGTTTTAGAGTAGCAGTAGCTTTGCAGAGAAACCAAAGCTAAAAAACTTTCACTTTACGCTTGTTGGCCAGAGCGACCCATGAGCGCCAAGATGGAGTAGACGACGTCTAAAAGGAGCAGCTGCAGTTTTTATATAGCATGTAATCAGAATCTAGTGTTTCGCCGTGCAACCATAAAAATATTCCACTCGTTAAACAGGGTAAAAAAGGCAACTGAACATGAGCACTTATTTTAGTGTTTTTCCTTTACCAGTTGAAGACCATATCCGCTTTATATGTCCTCTGCGTTGGGTTCTAGTGTGCGGGATAAAAAGAAATAAATAAGTTATTTTTCTGTTCAAGTTATTTCGAGCTTAGACGCGAATTCCATGAGTCACTGATGAGAAGACAATTCACGAAGGTCATGAGAGGACATGAACAGCCCAGCCCTTGGTGACACTGTTAGCTGAAAAGATACATGAGTAGGCTAACATGTAGATTGTGCGGAAACGCTTAATCATTTTGTTGGTCAAAAATAGGTTTACAAAGAATAGTTCTGCTGATAAAAATATCTCAAACAAGCAGTTTATTTTTCAATTTGACGGAATGTATTTCTATCATTTGTTCGTAGACGAATGAGCTTTCACCAAATTATTAGGCCCAGCTAAGAAATTTGTTGGTGAGCTTTTCTTCGCATCCGCCTGTTTTGCGGTGAGTTTTTCTTCGGTGAGCCTTTCGCCGGTGAGCTTTTCTGCGTTGAGGTTTTTTCCGCCGTCTGCCGGCGAGAGGTTTCTGAAATCGCCTAATGAGGACGATAACTCACTCTGCGGGCTCTAAGCCTCCTAGAGATTTTGAAATCGCAACGATGCGCGGCCGATTTCCCTATTAAAACAGCAATCAAGGATCGAAAACACCGAGGCCACCTCGGGCGATGACAGGAGCATTCCCTGAAATCAAGACCATTGTCAGCCAATAGCAAGCGAAAGATCCTCTCGCCTCCAACCGGACTCGCGAAACGATATCTCGAATGCGCGCGGCTCGTCGCCCGGACAGTACGCACACCCGGACGCCCAGACTTCTGCGAGTCCGGGGGGCTAGGAGTCTGACCCCTCAACCACCCCCCCCCCCCCCCCGCTCCCAAATTTCCAGTTTTGGTGGCACCTCCTCTCCCCCTCTCTCAACCAGGCCAACTTGACAAAGGCGCCCCCCCCCCCCCCCTTCCCCCCAACTTGAAAAATAATCCTGGCTACATTACTGGCCTCGGCGCATATCGGCTGCAAACGTGGCTGTCGTTCTCGCACCAATTACAAAATTTCGATTCCGATGTCGTAGCGGGGCCCAACAGGTTTTAATCACGACTGAAAGTAAACATGTTGTTGTCCTCTAGCTTCGGCATATATATTTGCGATTGCTAAGCTTCGTGATAAAGGTAAATTAAACAAAAACGCGAAAGCAGTGGATGTGCGTCCTCGTGTTTGCCCCTGTATTCTCACAAAGCTAGTGAAAAAAAAAAAAAAAGCCCATGTTTGAACGGGTAAACCATTGGTTCGAATCCCAAATCCGGTTAGTTTTCAAAATTGTTTTAATTAGTTCTTTTGTTTTAAAAGCTCTGCTCATGGTATACCACTACTTTATTTCATTAATTTTTTTTTTAATTCTATAACATATTTGTTAGTTGTTTTATGGAGGATTCTATGTCGTACTGGTTAGGAGGTAGCCATGTGGTCGCAAACAGGTTTAGTCTTTGGTTGCTTTCGAGAAAGCGCGGCTTTTTTGGATGTAGTTTGAGCGACACGTCTCTTGCCAAGTATGCCGCTTTCCCTGGCTCTGAGTAACAGCGCGTATATTATCATGTACATAGCTTGAAAAAATGTAAATGTCTCCTATAGCCCCCCTGGCTCCACTATCGCCACCAGAAGACGCTGACTATCAATAATGGTCCCCAAGTCAGCTGCGGGGGCAAGAGCCCCTACTGAAGGCTAAAGCAATTTAGTCAATAAAAGCCCGACCTAAAAAAACATATTCCACAGGGTAGAAAAATGCCCTCGCCGACCTCTTCTATTCACACTCTTCCAAAAGTCATGTGACGACAAGGGCTTCTTTTGTATCGGCTTAAACTGTAGAGATAATCGCCGAAAAACGCAAAATGAGCGGGTAGCGGCTTCCAAGTGTCTTCCCCTCGTTGATGCGGGCACTCTCATCAATCCGCGAGACTGAGGAAGCCAGAGCGACCGAACGCCTTTTTCCATGAGCAGCAGGCGCGGGGCCGCTGGGTCGGGAGGTTATTAGGGAGTTTTCGTGGACCGCGTTTCCCCCTCCGCTAAGCCCTCCGCAACAAAGAAGCCGCTACTGCGCCTGCGCGGTGATGGCTTTGACTGTAGAGTTCGGGGTACCGGGTTGCGGAGAGCGTTGCGGGACAGCGGAAACGATCTACGAAAATTCCCTATTATTTGAGCCCGTTCTCGTTTCGCCTTTCGTACTTCAAAACGATCACTCTCAAGAAAACCTTCTCGTTCTGACCCACCGCATTGGGTCCGTTTCATTTTTCGCATTTGAGCCCAACTCACTTCCCACCCCCAAGCTGGTTCGGTAGTAATTTTGGCTCCTGGAAGATGTTCTTGCTTCCTCATCGGAAGGTCCAGCGAAGTCGGGATTCGTGTCTTTTGTTGTCTGAGAGAGGTCGTGCGTACGCGTTTGCGTGTCCACCTTGTCCCAGCCCGCGAGTAGCCCGGAAATGCGGCATCCAATCGTAACTGCACTTGACGGTGAGAGATCAGTCGTCGACGATTTCCGAGTTACTACTAAGCTAAACGTAGAAGAAAAAGTTGTCTTCACCTTGAGGGCTACAAGTATCACAGACGACTGCAGAATGCAAAATGAAAGGTAGCGTGGTGCAGTTGCCTTTATACTTCATCATGATGCACAGCTTTGTTACGAACAATGTTTGACGTTTGACGACAACGTTTTCCTGCACCCCAAATATTACCAACTCTATTGCTGTGATTTCACTATACTTGTTGCCAATTCAAGGAGAAAAAAATGCAAGCTTAAGGCATAGTTTGTACGGTGTGCGAATTAGCTTTTTTCCGAGTCGTTGCGCTCGAATTGTGCGTGCCATTCGGTCGTAGTGCGAAGGGGCCAAACGAGAATGGGCCCAATTGAGAAATAAAAAAATAAAAAAAACGACGGGACCTTATGAGAAGGCTCAAACAAGGAGCTTCAAATTCCAACTGAGAATGGGACCAAATGCGAAAAGTCGAAATGCGAATGGGTCGTTTTGAGATACACCCGCTCGGTCGGCACGGAGATGGAGGGCCGTGGTCGCTGAGGTCGTTCC
Organism: Ixodes persulcatus; assembly: GCA_013358835.2. Lineage (NCBI taxonomy): Eukaryota > Metazoa > Arthropoda > Arachnida > Ixodida > Ixodidae > Ixodes > Ixodes persulcatus. Next base: position 28,617 of record JABSTQ010005429.1, read on the forward strand.
AGCAGCCGCCTCTGGCACCGCGCGGCTGCAGGAACCGTTCCCGTGTCTGCACGAGCTGTGCGAACGCTATATTGCGCAAGACAACCCTGTAGGATTGGCTTGCGCGAAAAAGCGTCTGGGTCGTTGATTGCTCATTTCTTTCTGAAACATAGAAATGAAGTGGCTTTCCCTAATCTCTTCATTGCTGTTCCAAACATATATCTCCTCTCATAAGTTGTTCAACTATTTTGCCCTATTTCGCGTATTTATCCGTCCTTACCTCTGATTTGTTTACTGTTTTATAATCTAAT
>JABSTQ010005430.1:0-26750 GCA_013358835.2 Ixodes persulcatus
TTTTACTCCATCATAAAAGACACAGAAATGTACTTTCAAAAGTACTTTTAATAATGGAGTTTTACTCCACTATTAAAAGACACAGAAATGCTTTGCGCGCGAGATTCTCGAGGCCCTGGCCATTGAGGAAAGCGCCGATGACTGCGTGAGCATGCCCTCCATCACGGTCAGCAAGAGAGAAAGGCAGTTTTTACAGTGTGGCACGGCCCCGTGAAACGGAATAAGAGGGATAGGCGTCGGCGGTGGTTTGTGCGTTGGGTCAGGGGAGTGAGCAAATTTAATAATTTAATGTAATTACTTTATTTATTTTAATTTAATATTTTAATTTATTAGTGTAATGTTAGGATTTAGGGTGATTTCTTGGCATTACTTTAGGTGTGAATCTTTGAGTCGAAGTGATGAAGAAGTATGAAGTCTTAGTTGATAGCCAGTCATGTATATGTCTCTGTTTCTCTCTGTCTGTGTTTTATTCGTATCGTTCTAGCTGACCGTTTACTTTTTCAGTTACTTCTTCTAAATGCTTAAAAATACCAGAGGACTTCTTCGACACTTCTTATAAACACTACGTTTTTTATATATTTTTTTGTATTGGGGTTTCATCCATGGTTTACATTTATTTTTCTTTGAAATTATTTATCAGTATGCGGCAACCGGCGAGCTTGTTATTTTATTTTTTTTTTTCATTAACAATTCTCACAACTTATCTATATCCTTTGGTCGCTCAACTCCGAAGAAGAAAATATAGGGTGTCCTAAGTCACCAGGCTCTATCTAGAATAGACAGTAAAAATCGACGCCAGCACGTAGCAATTTAAACTTTTCTTCAAAAGTGTATTTCACAGGTCAGTTTTTTCTTTTAAAATTAGGAAGCGTAGCTCCTTTTCTGTAAAAAAATAGAGCTAATAAACTAGCCAGGGTCAATGGCGGGCTGCGACGCAGACGACGAAGTCGAGTGGTGGGGCGCGTTTGGCGCTGGTATTCATAGATGGCGCTACCTCCTCATCGAGACTGCTCGCAAGCTCCGTGGTTTATTCAAATGAACATAATATTTTTTAAAAGTACTTTTGGTTTAAAAGTTAATGCCGCCAATAAAAGCAAAACTTAAAGTAAAACAAAAACGCGCTTGCGCAAGACGGTGTTTTTGCTGCCAACGGATCTCGTCTGCGTGTCGTCTGCTTTCTTTCGCTGGTCGGCTACATCTCCGGACGCTGCTCCCGACGCCATCTATCTTTACGCGCCGAACGCGCCCCGCGACTCGACTCGGTCGTCTGCTTCGCCGTCCAGCGTTGACCAGCGCAAGTTTCTTGGCCTTATTTTTTTACGGAAAGGGAGCTACGCTTTGTAATTTTACAAAAAACAAAACAAAGACAACAACAACCTGAGAAATACATTTTTGACGAAAAGTTCAGATTGCTTAGTGTAGGCGCCGATTTTTACGATCAACTTTAGATAGAGCCTGGTGACTTGGGACACCCTATATTTCAAAAGTTCTGAGGAGATTAGTCTACAGCCTTTTTGACCGTAAAATATAATTTTGCTTAGAGACCTCGATACCCTAATCTCCTCGTTTAACGATTAATCACATATAACCGCTATGTAGTCACTTACATTTGGAGTTGGAGTTAGTTTGAAAACAAAAATTAGAAAAATTATTCAATAATAAATTTAGAATATTCCATTATTTTTGTTGGTGTTAAAATAATTTTGTCTAGAAAAATATAAAATAAGGTTTCCAAAAATTTACACAAAGTCGATTGATGAATTCACGAGGCGGTGTCCGTCCAGTTAGTATTTTGTAGATTAGTCTCCTCCTATAACTACAGAGCATTCAGGTTTCGTAAACAGCATATAACTCAGTTCATCGATATTATTTACATCTGGAGAAGGTAGTAAGTGTCCAGCATGAAAGTTCCTCTTAACAAAAGGAAGCGGTCCCATATGGAATCGGTATAATTTTGTGGTACAATAAGCGGACTTTTCAATCATTCAATAATTATTAATAAAGACACGCCGAAGTCATCCGCATGGGGGTTCTTCCGGTAGACAAAGAAGCCTACGGGAATAGTTCTTCAGTAATTATAGTGAAATCGAGCAACGACCACGCGCTCATGAACACGTGGTGTTTTATCGACTCGACTTAGGAAACAAACTCCTAGATTTTATTTTTAGGACTGTAGATATTCTGAAATAACACAAAAGGACTACAGAGGGATGCTAAACTACCACTATCTCTGAAAAAAAAACATAATTCCTGTGGTCTTGCTATAGTCGGTGACAGGTCAAGAACGAAGTGAAAGCTCCTCCTACCTCTCTCCCCTTTTTTAGAGCGAAGGCTGGAGAGGAGGCGACTTCCTCTCCACCGTTCGCTCTGCTGAAGTGGAAAGGGCTGGGTGGAGCTTCCACTTCGTTCTTGACTTATCACCGACTATAGGCGATAATCAGCAACCATTAGGCCGTTTTAGAGCGCAGCTCTTAGGCGCCCGTTTCCGGCTTGAGCGGCGTCGGTGTCGCCGTCGGCGTCGGCGTCGCTGTCGCCGTCGGCGTAAATGCGCGAACCCTCGTAACCCTCGTGAGGGTTACGAGGGTTACTCTCACGAGGGTCACGAGGATTACTCTCACTGGGTTACGAGGGTAACCCGCGTGATCCTCTTAAGGGTAACAACCCTCGTAACCCTCACGAGGGTTACGAGGGTTACTCTCAAGAGGATTACGAGGGTTACTCTCACGAGGGTTACGAGGGTAACCCTCATGAATCTCGTGGGGGTAACAACCCTCGTAACCCTCGGTACCCTGACGAGGGTTACGAGGGTTACTCTCACGAGGGTTACGAAGGTTACCCTCACGAGGGATACGAGGGTTACCCTCACGAGGGCCACAAGGGTTATGAGAGCTACCCTCTGGAGGGTCACGAGGGTTGCCCTCACAAGGGTTACTAGGGTTATGAGAGTTACTCTCACGAGGGTCACGAGGGTTACCCTAACGAGGGTCACGAGGGTTACCCTCAGGAGGGTCATGAGGGTTACCCCCTGAGGTCGTGTGACCCCCCGCTGAGGTCACGTGACCCCCTTGAGGTCACGTGACCTCAGGGAGTCACCTACCCCTCAGTACCCTACCATCCTATCCCTCAGTACCCTTCCATCTTCCTCCTCAAGAGCTGCGCTCTAATCCGGCGTTACGGGGAGTTATAAACGGCTTTCATTTTTATCTGTACATCAGAAAAAAAAAATGCTTCGTCATTCACAACTAACTTGTCATAAAAAAGACGCAGTTTCTTTTCTGTTTTATATCTTGTAAACAATTTTATTATATTAGTATTCTTTTACGCCGTAATTACTGAATTCGCCCGACATACTAAAGTTGAAAAAAAAAATGAAATAAACCCCTGTATAGAGCATCTTTGTTTACGCTCGATGACATACATTTTGAATTAAATGGCCACTTGCCGCCCTCGTTAACATAACTAACTCTATTGAAGCTCGGGTGATATTCATGTATTCATGGCAGACCCAGAAAACTTGGTTTTTACACTCTTCCCGTGGCTCATTGCCTTTTTCGTTGGGCACACCCTGAAAAAAACATTAATTGAATAGGATAATTGCATGTCTATTTTATAGACGCTCGTTAAAAAGAGAAATTGCCGCCAGAAATACATACATACATACATAAGCAGTTACGGTTTTCGTGATCATGCATTCGCACCTCCAGTTTTTTTTTATTGTTTCTGAAAACCGGTGAAACGTTCTTGTAGGGGGTCATAACTTTTAATTAAGCTGTAAATGCTTGTTTTTCCAACTCCTAAGGCTTCTTTTTGATGTTCGAGAGTTGTAAATTAACGCTGGTCATACTGGCCCTTAGCCTTTCAAGCATAGGCCGTTTTTGCTATCAACTCAGCTTTTAGAGGACCTTGGTTCAGTTCGAATTTACCTGAGAACTCTAGCAGCAAGGCTAGATGCAATCGTTTTGTTTTTCCGATTAGCAATAAATGCTTATGGCGCAACAAATATTATAGCGTTTAGAACATGCCCATGTTATAAAAAAGGGTCGTTGGGTGGAGCCGACAGAAGTAGACACACTCTATGAAGGCAGCTAGTGAAAACTGTACTATCCTACAAACCCCCCCCCCCTCCCCCCCCCCCCAAAAAAAAAAAAAACCTGTGTGAGCGATTGTTTGGGCACCTGCCGCATTCTAGGCCCGCAGAAGTTGTGGCGACAATCGTCTTATAAAGGTCCTTGGAAAGCTAATTTACAGAAGGGATGGTAGTCACGAGAGTCCTGAAGAATGCACTACGACACGTGTATAAGAGAGTAAACGTACCTCGAAGATTTTTGTTTCTATTACATATTATATATATATATATATATATATATATATATGTATATATATATATATATATAGATAGATATATATATATATATATATATATATAAAGTAATAGAACTGCAGTAAAATAGAATAGGAATAAAATAGGAAAAAACAAGGAAGGAAGGACGAGGGAGACAGAAGGAGCGCTACCTGACAACTGACGTTTTAATACACTTAATACAAAAGGAGAAAAAAGAAGTTCCATATGCTAGAGTTTAAAATAAAATTACGAAAAGAACACCCTGGAAGGATTATTTGCGGAGAAAATACTGCGTCTGAAAATGCATTTCTACATAAAGAAATCCCGTTGATAAAAATGATTGTTCGTCCTACACTGGCATGTGGCAGAAGGCTTTTCAATCCACACCCCTGCCCATTTCGATCTGGATGAGCATCGTACCGGCGTGCGGTCATGTATCACTACTGCGTGGTGCACGTTAAAAACCCCAGGCTAGCGGTTGTACTGCACTCGCTAAATTGCTCATCGACAGCGAGTGACTCTTCGCAACTTTGAAATGGCTGACCAACTACACGCAGTTTAAATATCTACACTACCCCCAATGAAGACTTTTCTTAGTTTCATATTGAAGGCGCCTCAGGTCTGATATTGAAGGCAGACTAGTAGAATATATGACGGTTTCAATCTTGTAATATTTTGGCCAACCTATTTAAGCATGCTCCGAGTTTAAACCATTAAAATATTCAGAAGGCATTTAATCTCCGTCACTCCTTCAAGGAACGTGCAGCAAAGCTGTCTATTTCAACCTTGACTTTATCCGAGTTCAGTATATGCACGAAACCATATGCCGGGAATTCCCGACAAAAACAAAACCATCTTCAATTGTTTCTTCTTTTATTAAAAACGTTAAGATATTTATTTAGCTAAAGTTGAAGCCTGGGCCAGTTGGTATGACATATTTAAAAGGATAAAACAGCGCAAAAAACAACGGACAGGGTAAAGAAGGACACAAACAGAGCGCAGCGCTCTGCCTGTGTCCTTGTTTACCCTGTCCGTTGTTTTTTTGCGCTGTTTTATCCTTTTAAACATGTTTATTTAGACTTATAGTTGTGAAGCATTTTCGAAAAAGATAAGTATGAAGTGCCTTACTCGTCTCATAAAGTTTCTTCGGTACGGCGGTTTTGCCGGCATTAACGCTGAGCGCCCACTTTAGGTCCCAGCGTTATGCGTAATCCATATACAGGGTGTTTCACGAAAGGTGGACAAATTCGATAATGTGAAAACTACGCGTCGCAGCAAAAAGTGCTTGAGTCGTTTTGGCACTGGGCCAGGGGACCATTTAGGAAAATTACTCAAGTCCGGGATAATTAAGTTGTTAATTAACTTTATCAATATTGTGTTTTAGGGCATGGTTTTAATTAGAACATTGCTCGGCATCATCAAAAAACACTAAATCAACAGATTGCAGAACGATAGAACACACGCGAAGCATTTTACGTCTTTCTGAAAAACCGCACAAATTCGACGGGTTCTTAAGTTTCGGTTTGCTCTCGGAGCGCATCTGGGCGCCGATGGCACCGCGCCCTGTGGAGAAATAGTGCAACCAGCCTGTGCTGCGTCGCGCGAGGACAGCGCAGCAGAGGTTGGTTGCACTGTTTCTCCACGGGGCGCGGTGCCGTCGGTGGTGAGATGCGCTCCGATAGCAAACCGAAACTTAAAACCCGTCGAATTCGTGTGGTTATTCAGAAAGCCGTAAAATGCTCCGTGTGTGTTTTGTCGTTCTGGAATCTGTTGATTTAGTGTTTTTCGATGATGCCGAGCAATTTTCTATTTGAAACCATGCCCTTAAACACAATATTAAAAAGTTAATTACGCAAAAATAATTAACAATCTAATTATCCGCGACTTTAATAATTTTTCTAAATAGGCTCCTGACCCAGGACTAAAACGACACAAGTCTTTTTTTGTTGCGACGCGTAGTTTTCGCAATATCGAATTTGTCCACCTTTCGTGAAACACCCTGTATGCACTTATCTCGTATTATAATTTTATGATAAAATTTTATGCCTCTTGGACTCGCTTCAATTATGCAGGTAGCTAAATACGAGATAAAAAAGAACGAACTGCTGCCTTTTAAAATGAATCGCAATTTGCATTAAAAAAACAAAACGGCAGCTTTTGGACTTCGAAAGAATTTGGAGCGCGCTGTCTCTCGAGAAAAAAAAAAAAAAACGTGATGTATGACCGAACTCTGTCGTTCTCGTGTCACGCGTTCCTACTTACTTCTGCCGCTGGAGGGGAGGAAGGTTTCAGCAGAGACGAAGGAGTAATCAAGTATTTTGCATGCCGCAAAATTATTCAAGATGGGACCTAGTGCCAAAAGTACATAACGCTCTACTCCACCAGACTGGCATCGGTGGGTCTGGGAGCTCTTAAAACAGACAGCAGAAAAGAAGCCAGGCTAAAGCCGCTTCTAGAGTTAAGGTAATACGATACACAAGAAAAATGCTCGTCGGAGAAGGGCGAGTTAATTTTTTTTTTTTTTTCCGGTAAGGTTATTTTTTTTTAAATAGGCAAAACACGTTAAAGGAGGAAAAGAAACTGGGTCAGACAAACAAAAACGAAACGGTCAAGTCGGTACTGCACGCTTAAGATCCGGCGAAAGTTGGAATTAAAGACAATGAATCCTTTTTTATCCTCTATTTCTTGTTAGGGGCGCCATAGGCGAACACGGGAGGTGTGATCCCTTTCGGAATTCGAGTGGAGTGCCCCGTAAGGCTGAAGGTCTTTCACAGAGTGATATATTCTGCAGTTTGGATTATTTGATTCCACCTCGCGCACGTATATTCAGTGATGGCAGTCATGCACGAAGGTAAATCGTTTGCGTCGGGGCCATAGACAATCTCTAGGCGTGTGCATCAGCATCCTCATTCTTTTCTTTCAGTGTTCCTCTACCGATTGGTTTCTCGGAAGACGAAGCGCGCGTCAAAGGATAGGATGCCAGCTTCTCGGCCCACTATCAGTCATCGGCCGAAATGATGGATGCGCCCCACGCGTGGCGCCAATTCGGATCGCGCAAAATGTTTTTCAAGCTGGCAGCTTGAGGCTCTGCATTCCCCGAGACAAAAACGCACATTGCCAGTATCCTCGTGCTTTTTTCTATAATTTGTGTATCCACCACCGTCTTATTAGATATTTCGCCTACTCCATTCCGTCAAAGGTGCTATTTCTACTCCTCGGACGTTTTTACCTAGCTTTTACGGTGACACAAAGTATGTGCTATATTCCATTTATACATTTTTTTTTTTCAGTTTCGGAAACACGAATATTGTTCTGATACAGTATTGGTTAAATACATTTCTTAGGTTGTGTTTAGGACTGAGCTCTCAAGAATAACGAATGAGTGGTTGATACGAGCGTGTCGTAAAATTTCGCAACCGTATATAGTATATCAATTCATTACACTTTTCTCGATGCATTTTGTTTTGTCTGGAAAATGGTTAGCGTAATTTGAGATTTAAAACTAAGCCATAGCCGTCTAGAAAGCTTGAATTCGTTGATGTATTAAATTTAGAACTGACATCTCCTGAAAGGAAAAAGCAAAAGTACAAGCAACCCAAGTTCATCTTGTCCTGAACGAAGATTTCGGTTTCCATATTCCAAATTTTGCCATTCTAAGCTCGCGTGTGTATCTATCGATAATAAAATAATCCATTTTGTGAAAACGCCGAAGTGCACACGTATTGGTTAGTATATGTTTTTGCTCTTTAAGATTTATGTATTTTAATTTTCGACAGTTTATCGCCTGATTAAAAACACCGGTTCGCACTGACGGGGCTCAATCTTGAGCTCTTCTCTTTTTGCCAGCTCAGTCGAGTAGTCAGTAATATGTTAAGCATACCATATGACCATGAGGCTCATCAAAAAGAACATGTTTCTCGACATGAGAATTGGCAAATGAGGGCCTACAAATATTTGTTGGAGGCATTATACATCTGCAAGCCACCCTTTTAAAGCAAACGCGAAAGACTGTTCTTTATATGGATGAGCTTGGATCTTTGTCTTGCAGAAGATTACAATACACATAAAGGCCCTTCAATGACCCATACGTTTTCATATCCATCACACGTATTGTAAGAACCGCGAATATTCTCATCCCCACCATTGCTCATCAATCTGTTGGAGTGTGTGGGGACTAGTGAAAGCGCCATCACTTTCAAGCCACTCAGAATTCACTCTTAATTCTAGATTAGTCGATGTCGCAAGCACTTCTGCAAGGCGGACCCGTCCCGGCCGCCAATGGGGGAATTCTATGCCGAAATCTAAACATAGATCATGACTGAAAAACTTGTGCCGTTAAAAGATAAAAGGAGAGCTGAACCAGGAGAACAGGTTTGGGCCCAGGTGAGTATAATCTAACCAAGGAGATTCGTTAAAATGCTACCGAGAATCCAATGCTGCAGCGTTATTAAAAAGCGCGTCCTCGTTATTAGCAATTTGGCTGCTCTCCCGAACAAGTTGAACCAATAAATATAAACCGGAAACACGCAAAATGTAGAGATGCAAAATATCGATGCCTGGGGAACCATCTTTTGCGTCTGAGTTATGTTTGCATGGTTCATATCAGCCCTTCAGCACACCGCAACTTCAAAGCACATCGGAAAAATTTTAAAATTATGATCAGTATGTTCGTAATCCCAATGCCTATCACAGCTACGCGTCACCAGATTAACATATCGGGAAACTTACACAGTCTTAAAAGCGAAATCTTAGGAACGTCCAGCAGTTAGTGATCCTCCCTCAGGTTGTGTCTATGTAAGCGAGGCCTTAGATTTTATAATTAGTCAACGCCCCTTTACATTTTCTGGCACTTGAATGAAGGACGTCGATTGATGACCAAAAATGAATCAGCTGATGTGAACGGAAGTTCGAACATTAAGGTGTGTTGCTAGAGCAGACTAGTCGGTCACTCATGTTTATTTTCAGACAATTGTTTAACCTATTTATTATAAAGTGAACCTTTAGTAGTAATACAGACGGGCTGCTTTTGTACAGTTGCGTGTTTAAAATTGATGCGGTAGGGTCTACACCCACACGCGGGGGAGTATTGAAGTGGGGGGAGGTGATCGTCTCCAATCACGCACTACGTCACTTCTGGCGTGGACATGGGCCCGAGCAACCCCACCCACCCAACTTGGCTACGTCTACGCGAGAATGGACTTCTGGTTTGGTCTCCAACTGTTTTGCATAGGACCACGCCGTGCCCACGACCTCCATTTTTCCATGTGCTTTACGGCCATTGAACTTTGCGTTCCTGCCCTGTTCGGACTTCTGGATTGCTAGGTTGGGCATTTGAAGAAAAATTGACGCTTACAATTTTTTGTTACGCCGAATTAGAGCGCAGCTCCTGAGGTGGCGGAGGGGAGGGTACGGAGAAAGGGTCATGCGCTCTCGTGCTTCCCCGCTAAATTTAGCGGGGAAACATTTCCGCTAAATTCAGCTGATAAATTTTCCTTCGTGACGTCACAATTTACGTCACATGCGACGTCACACGTGCCGTCACACGTGACGTCACGAGGGTAAATTTAGCAGGAATATTTTTTCCGCCAAGTTTAGTGGAAAAAGTTTTCCTCTAAATTTAGCGGGATTTTTGACAATGTTAGATGCGTGTGACGTATAGAAGGGTGGTGAGCTGGGCTAGTTGGTACAGGTTCAACATGACTAAAAACAGCGAACAAAGCTAGGAAACTGTTGAAGAAAACACAAGAAGAAAGAACAAAAAAAACGTGTGAAGTCACGTGAAGTCACACGTGACTTCATACGTCACGTGTTTCTTATAATAACGTGTGATGTGACGTCACGTATGACGTCATGAGGGTTATCCTCACGTAACTTCGTGAGGGAAATCCTCGTGACCTAATCCTCGTGAGGGTAACCCTCGTAACCCTCGTGACGGTAACCTTCGTGCGGATAACCGTCCTGACCCTCGCAAGGGTAACCCTCGTAACCCTTCTGAGGGTACCCCTCGTAACCCTCACGAGTGTAACCCTCGTGACGTCACGAGTGACGTCGGATGTTACGTCATCATGAGAAACGTCCCATAATACAACGCGCACTTACGCTGACGGCGACGCCGCTCAAGCCGGAAACGGGCGCCTAATGGCTCGTTCCCACTTGCAAAATACGCACTCGCCGCCGACTGGATTCACTCACCGAAAAACGATCGGGCCGTTCACATTTGTTGCCGCCTGCGGAGTGCGCGCCGCGAGCGTCTCGCAGTTTCCCGAACAGACGAGAGCTGACGAGAGATCTCAAACCTCCTCCTTGCACGCGCGCATCTCGTCACCATCGTAGCCAGCTCGTCAGCGGGGATCTGACGTCAGCAAGCGCCACTTACCCCGTACGTTCTGATTGGTTTGCGGCGAGCGAAAACTTTTTTGTGGCGTTGAAATTTGGTCGCAGAGCGACCTTGCTCTCCGCCGGAAATTCTGCCTGCTTTCGTCGCCGGGCGTCAGAATTCTCGCGGATCCGGCCGCCGGTTCGCAAGTGTGAACGAGGCATAAGAGCTGCGCTCTAAACGTACATGAAAGTGATGTAGAGGTAGAGAGGAACGTATTCTAGCAAGCATCTAGCAACAATCATTCTAGCAACGTATTCTAGCAACCGCCATCTAACAATCATTCCTTCGTTACCAGTCTTCATGACGCAATAAACTCATTATTAATGCGCTTTCCTTCCGTTCCAATCATTCTTTTGGGTGACTTTAACTACCCAAATATAGTCTGGACTGGCTTGCATGCTTACAGTCACCCATTTTCATCAGACGCGACTGACTTTATAAACTTGTGTAACGATTTCAGCTTCAGTCAATTGATGACTCTTCCTACTAGAATTACCCATACAACAGCCAACATATTGGATCTAATCTTAACAACGTCACCTTCTTTAATATCTTCAATTAGCACCATGCAGGGCATAAGTGATCATTCATTAATACATTTTGTCATCGATGTTCCTGTTAGAAATGCTCCAAAGAATCAGAAAAAAATACGCGCCTATGCTAAAGGTAACTTCGAGGCCATTAACAATGAACTTTCTCTTTTTCTTGATGATTACTTGCCGCTCTTTTCGGAACGCTCAATTCATGAAAATTGGGAGTTATTTAAAATGCAGGTTGTGCATCTTACTAGTACATATATACCCTTGCGCAATATTTCCGTTTTCCCGCAATCACCATGGTTTAACACCACATTAAAAAGGCTTTCTAACAAGAAAAAACAAAAATTTCGAGCAGCTAAATTTTCAAATGTTGACTCTAAATGGTCTGCATACCATATTGCTGCCAATAATTATAAAAGTGCTATTGAAAATGCAAAGGCTACTTATTTTAATGTAACTCTACCATCACTTTTAACAAGCAACCCAAAGCAGTTTTGGAATGTAATTAATCGAAATGAAAAATCGTCAATATCATTGTTTAGTTCTTCTGGAAATGCTGTGCCTTTTAGTGAGTGTGCCCTTGTTTTGAACTCCGCCTTTGTCGCTTCATTTTCCGACGTTAACGTGTCATCTTTACCTCCATTTCAACATACTGGATTTATGCCTATGTACCCGGTTGCTATTGATGCTTGTGGAATTGTTAATGTAATCGATAATTTAAAAATATCGTGTTCTGCGGGAGTAGATGCTATTAATTCAAAATTCCTAAAAAGTACCAAAGAATATTCTTCTATAATACTTTCTAAACTATTTAATCAGTCTCTTAATTGTGGGTGTTTACCTGACGACTGGAAGGTGGGAAAGGTGGTGCCGATACACAAAACGGGTGATCAACATTCTCCTTCTAATTACCGCCCCATATCACTAACAAGCATCCCTTGCAAAATTCTCGAGCACGTCATTTTTTCACATTTAGTAAACTTCTTGGAGTCTAATATCTTCTTTTCTCCCGCCCAACACGGTTTTCGTAAGTCATTTTCGTGTGAAACCCAGCTACTAACCTTCACTAACGACCTTCACCTTATTCTTGATCGAAGTTCCCAAGCTGACTGCATATTCCTCGATTTCGCCAAAGCATTTGATAAGGTATCACATAGTCTACTACTTCATAAACTAAGCAAACTCAGTATTGATTCCGATACATTATCTTGGATTCACGCCTTCCTAACTAACAGGTCTCAGTTTGTAATTGTGAATGACACGTCTTCTCCTTCAGCTTCTGTGACGTCCGGGGTGCCGCAGGGTTCTGTACTGGGTCCTCTTCTTTTCCTTATATATGTCAATGACTTACCCTCCTGTGTTTCATCTTCAATTAGCTTGTTTGCTGACGACTGTGTTATATATCGTGAAGTGACTAACCAATCCGATGTTTCTTCTCTTCAGTGTGACCTTGACCGTGTATCTGAATGGTGTGACTTATGGCGTATGCAGCTTAACACTAACAAATGTAAGGTAATGAGTGTTTCTCGCCTTCACAGTGATGTCTCTTGTTATTACCTGAACCATACTCCTTTACAGCAAGTAACAACCTACAAATATTTGGGAGTTCATATTTCATCCAATCTGTCCTGGGAAACTCATATTCAATACGTAACAAGTAACGCCAATCGTATGCTGGGTTTCATAAAACGAAATTTTTCGGCAGCCCCCTTATCGCTTAAACTACTCCTTTACAAAACGCTTGTTCGCACTAAACTAGAATATGCCTCTTCAATTTGGGACCCCGGCACTGACGTATTAACATCTGCAGTTGAAGCAGTTCAAAATAGATCCGCCCGATTCATACTTACTAATTATCACCGCACAGCCAGCGTAACATCCATGAAATCAGGTTTGAACCTGCCTAATCTTGCATCACGTAGAGAAGTTTTCCGTTTGTGCCTGTTTCACAAAATCTACTACCACAATCATACTTTGCGTGACAAGTTATTAGCATCTCCTTTTTACATATCACCACGTCTCGATCACCGACACAAGATGGGCGTACCTTCATGTAACACTACTACTTTTCATAATTCATTCATACCCCGAACCACAGTGTCGTGGAACCACCTTCCAGCGTCTGTGGTATCAATATCTGACAGCGTTGCTTTCAAAAATTGCCTTAACAACGTTCACATTTCAGCGTTTCACTAATATGTACATATTGTTTTGCATTCATAGGTTGTTATTTATTGTATGTTGTTGAATTCCACTGATGTAACCCGCTCCCCTCTGTAATGCCTTCGGGCCCTGAGGGAACTTTTAAATAAATAAATAAAAAATAAATACACGCACGGCGTCTCTGCCTTTGACGCCTCTACGTCATCGCGAACCTGACGCCTGTCACCTGTATAACCGACGTCCAGAGCGAACCCCATGCAAGCGGAAAAGCTACGCAGTCCACAAGGCGACTTTACGCGCGGAATACAGGGTAGGGTTTACCAGAATGCTTCTTCATCCTACTCTTTCCTTTAAAGGAAACCTTATGCCTTCCAAGGCAGCAGCTGCAGGGTCGCCTACACATTATTTGTTAGGTGCTTAATGGGTGGCATCACCACGGACCCCAGTCGCGTGGGCCCCCATACCCACACGCAGGGGGCACCTGCTTTAGTAGGAGTTTGGTGAGTGGCGTCTTCACAAATCTCGAGCCATGTGGGTTCACCCGCCCACACCTGGCTGTGCGTGGCTTAACCCGCGCCCGGGGAAAATAGGATTTGGGGGGTTCAGGCAATTCCGGGATACATTTTAACCCTTCGGGGCTGCCCGGGTGAGGCACTACCACATCGGCCCCGTGCTTCTCGTAGATGGGTGTCCTGGCGTGCCTCGACCAGGATGATTCAGTCAGTTACCTTCTCTACCGTCTTCTTTCTTCTATCACTTTTTCTTCCACCTCTTTTTCTTTTCTTCTAGACTCCTTTCCTTCCTCTTTCACCTTCTTAGGCAGCTAGGGCAAACCTTGGGTGGAGGCAGGTACTGCCCTGTAACCACGCTTGGGTATCGTGCCTGGGCTGCACTGGTAGTAACTTATGTCAGATAAGCCATTCTTACTATGGCACATGTCATACCCCCCTGTTGAGCTCCGTTGGGGGCGGTGCACACAGGCACGGAATCTTCCTTTCATCTTTTATTGGTCCTTAACTACAACCTCCCGACCGCCCTATGAGAAGAGATCTCACCGAACTCCTTGAAGTTGCTCCAATCTTTTCAAATTTTTAACGTTTCTGATCCCTCACTTTGAGGGCGTGTTCGCGCTAACAGTGTCGCGATGTGTAAGTATTTCGCAAAATTGTATATTTCCTTATTTGTTGGGGCCGTTTTTTCCTACTTGCCACACGGTGCCTTTTTTCCCCAAGGACATATGACCGGACCGCGCGAAGGCCATGAGGATCAGGGAAACCCAGAGATAGAAAATCCTTTGGGTACATTTTTTCCTACTTTCCACCTGGGGCCTTTTTTTCCGGGGACATTTTGTCCGGGGACTTTTTTTCCGGGGCCATTTTTTCCGGGGCCATTTTTTCCGGGGACATTTTTTCCTACACCCGCCGCCGCCAACCCTGCAAGATGGCGGCTGACGCTGATTGCCGCTGCGTTCAACAGATGGCGCTGTTTTTTGTGCACGATAGCCTTTTCTGAAAGACAGGACTGTTTGACCAGAAAGTGACTTCAACCTCCAACGAGGGTAACTACCCTTAGCGAAAACTAGGTTACGTTAAGTATACTTTACGGTCTTTTAAGATACTAATTCCCAAGAGGAATACTAAAATCGTCCTTAAAGGATGCTAGCCAGAAGTAGGCTCGTACTATTAGTGTCCTTTCTTAGTATGCTTGAAGTAAGTACTGTAATAGCATACTTTTAGTAAACTAGCTAAGACCTAAGTAGCTCCTAAGTTCATGCGAAGCGTCTTACTAGTAGCCTCCCCTGGGTATCTTTTAGTGCAATAGAAGAACGTTATGGAAGTAAGCTGGAAGGATCTTGTAAGTATTCGTGCAGTGACTTATTAGTTGCCTCCCTAAGGTTTCTTTCAGTGAACGAAAAGTTTACTATGGAAGTGCGCTGAAAGGATATTCGGAGCCTGCACCGAGCATGCTTAGCTGCGCTCACCATGAAATGAGGACAACATTGGGCTTCGTCGCTGTGTCTTTGTGTCGTGAAATGGCGTCAGCAGCTCGCGTTGTTTCGAGCGCTGTGGTGTTTCAGTGCTGTACGTGAGCCCTCTGATCAAGTTCTCAGCGTTCCGGTGGCAAGCGTGACCGACTACGTCTGCGATTGCACCGTCCCAGAATGAGTGAAAAAACAGTGAGTGCGCAGGCGAACTGGTGGATGTTGATCATGATGTAGAAAACCCGAGACTGTGGTAAAAGCAGGGAAACTTGGTCGAAGAAGAAAGACAGGGGAAACGAACGTCTCAAACTCAGCTACTGCGTTTATTTCATCAATTTCTTATATACCCACAACCCAACCGCCACCACCGACGTCACAAGGTCAACCTTTGTTATCTATACAATCCTACCCACACTGGTCTTCACTTCAACCGTAAACGGTGACCTCAATCCAAAAATGAAAGCTTACGACCTTGAACAAAAAAGCAAACACAACAAAACAAACACACGGACCCCCTTCCTTTCCAACCGGAGTCTGGAAAGGCTGTGCTTTATCTAAACGAGAACTGATATTACTTTCAACTGAACCCCTGCCCGCAAAATGACTCATCGCATGTTTACTTACAACTATTAAAAAACAAAACAAAAAAAAAAACAGAAAAACTTTACATTTTAAGAAACTTATTGGAACTACTTCCGAGTTGCATCGAAGCATGGCTGATACAATTGCCGATGGATTTGATACGAACTGTCTCTCTTATGAGCCTCTTAGTGTTGTTACGCTATCTGTGAATAATGTCAGTTTGCGACCAATGTGCCGTACAATCGTTACACTCACTAATGTGTTTAGCAATTTCTGAATTGGGTGCCTTTATTTTTACATTTCGTTTGTGCTCTACCAATCTATAATTTACACACCTTGCCGTTTGTCCTACATACTTGAAACCGCATTCCAGTGGTATTTCATAGACCACCCCTTCCTTGCAAGTTTCCCTGCTTTTACCACAGTCTCGGGTTTTCTACATCATGACCAGAATGAGTGTAGTGACCATTATACGCTGCGCACACGCCGTGGACGCGCAGCTCCCTGGAGTGGCGATCCAGAAATGAGCCGCCTGGAAACGACAACAATAGTTGCGTTGACGCAGTGGTTACCCCTCACAAGAGCACAAGAACAACTGTGAAAGGTACGTTCAGTTGGTATCTTCAGGAATGTGAAGGTAGCCACTGCGGTGTCAGCGTAGATGTTGTCGTTTCCAGTTCGCTCTGGTGACACGGACGTGGTGAGCAGCCTGCAACAGCGAGTGAGATACGCTATCTACCGTTTTTTGATTCCATCGTTTAATCATCGGTGCTACGTGTTATTGGCCCCACCAACATCGACGAGCAGTCTGCTGTCGTCGATAGTTCTCAGTCGGATTATAAAGCAGTGCAGTTCGTGTATTGGTGCACCGGGTCGCGAAATCGGTGCTCCTGAGCTTTGTCGACGCAGAAAAAACAAACTCCATCGTGCCTGCCTCTGAGAGCCCCGAGTGGATTCATTGCAGTGTTAAAATTCGAATCATTTGGGGTATCTTGCTGTCGTGAAGCGTTCGAGTTCTTGGCATTTCTATCAGTCGTGAGCGTGAGCGACCACGTTTGCAAATACGTCGCGTTTTAGACTTAAGCTAGGTGGCGCAAGCTACCGCCCCTTACAAGTGGGTTGCAAGGTGCCGCAGTAGTATCCATCCAATCATCAAGATGGCAAGATGGCGTCGGCTTAGGCTGCCGTCAGTTCTTGTTGTCTTTAAATAAACCAGTTTGTTTATGAACGTTCGATGGTATTACTTCGAAATCTTTAGCATTCAGAAGTGGGATTACCGCTGAGCCTTCCCGGAAAAGTGGTGGCTGCGAAAGCCACGTTCACGCCGACGAACGTGAGTCTTCTTCACGGGCGGTGGTGCGCGTCCGTTGTTTCCGCCACCGAGGAGAGTGCGTCCGGTGTTGCCGTTGACTCGACGAGAAAGCACAGCCATGGCCGCGGGCCGTGAGCTTGTACGGACCCTAGCGTCGCAACCGGGCTTCGCATCGGTGACCGCGACGCCGGACTTGACGGCGTCCATTCCCGCCTTCTCTGACTCGACGGCAGCGAGCGCCATGAGGAAGTGCGCGGGACTGGCTGTCGCATATCAACACGGTGGCGGCACAGCGCAGTTCGGGTGGAGCGATGGAATGACGCTCGCTGTTGCGTCATCGAAGGTGAGCGGGACGGCTTGAGTGGCATCCAACGACCGGGAAGCGACTGGAAACTTGATCGAAATGGGCAGAACTACAGATGGTGTTTCCCGATGACGACGATTCGCACTCTAGATGCTCCGGCGGACACAGACCGGGTGAGTCCGTCGCTGATTATTTTTTCGACAAGAGCTTCATCTGCTCGAAGTGTGACGTCAAGGAAATGAGTTTACAATGGCGCAGTCTTATAATTGCGGAACTTCGGAAAATGAACCACGCTGTGATTCTGCGGCTTCAAGCAGCGACGTTCGCAAAGTTTTGCGAAATTTCGCAAAAACTTGCTGATTTCTTTTTTTTCTTGAAATCACTCGTTGCAGAAGAAGCAGTCCACAAGAAAAAAAAAGAAACTATGGAGGACCAGCTTATCAAAAAGCTTTTCCAGGAGCTGAAAGGTCACAGGGTATGTATAAAAGCATTTTAGTTAGAAAGTGTTAGTTTTAGGGAGAGCATATCAGTATGCATATAATGTTGCCATTTTGGTGCTTGGTTAGATATATTTTTATCAATGTCATTGTTGCTTTTTTAAGTGTAGTTATCATTTATTCATTCATGCCAACTGCAAGCTGTTCAGACCACTGAAGTAATTGGAGACTGTAGATATACTGGTTCTGTAACCTTTGCACTGTGAGGGCAGATGGCAAGTAATGTTATTTTTCTCAGCATTAAAAAAAGTTAATGGACAACGGGAATGCAACTTTGCGGGTTTGTCAGAGGTCACTTTTGGGAAGCATTTGCTTAGGACTTCCATTGTTATACTTTGTTTTACAACTCTGATAATCTATCATTACTGCTTATATTTGCTGTTTATAGCTCGGCGCATCTTCTGGGGACCCTGAGGACGTTGCATCATAAGCTCAAGGGCCTGTCTTCGCTGTACCTGCCCTGACTTTTGCTAAAGAGGCCGAAGCTAGGTCCAAGGAGGCCCGGACAAGGGAGGGCAAGACCAGGGCCGGCGAGACCTGGGTCAACGATATCGAGACCAGGGCCAGCGAGCCTGAGACCGGGGCCGAAGCCAGGGCCAATAAGATCAAAGCCATGGTCAACGAGGCTAAAGCCAGGGCCATGATAATGAGGTGGAAGCCGGGACCAACGAGGGCGAAGCCAAGGATGAGCAGGTTGAGACCAGGACGGACCTGACAGGGGGACGCTGAAGCTAGGGCAGCCGAGGCCAGAGCACAGGGGTTCGAGGCTGTAACTTAGCGTCCTCTGCATCCGGACGTAAGGTGAAACAGCATAACCTATTTGTCCAGGCCTAACTGTCCGATGTCGCAAATACGCGACATGAAAGATTTTTTGCTTAGGAGTTCATTTGCACCAAAAATAACTTTAGTAATCGATTACATATACACGTTTGCAGGTACGTCCTCTGGGCGCCTCCATCTTCCTAGCTGGAGAGCGTGTGAGCTGCGCCATAATCCAATTACAATGCCTTGAGACGGCGTTGTAGTCGGATTATGGCGCGGCCCGCAGTGCACCTAAGTACCCCCCGGCAAGCAAGATGGTGGCACCCGTTAGCCGTACTTACAAAGATGTATACAAAGCAAAAAATAAAGTTTAAAACATTTTTTTATGGACACATTGCTTAAATTTCCGGCGCTAAATGGTTAACAAGCTTCTTCCTATCTCGAAATGAGTACTACTGCTACTACCATTCTCTGTGATTCCGTAAGTTTTTTTTTATTTAAACTGAATGCTGATACAGGAAAGACTTTCAAAATCATGGTAGGCAATATCTGTGACGGTGAAGCACTGAATTGTGGCGCGAGAGCCGACCCTGCTTGAGTTTGAAGTTTTACTGTCTCGATGTTTACACACATTGTCAATTTTCATGCATCAATTTGCTGTTCTGCTTACAGGAATAACATGTGCTTTGCTCTTTAAGGTTGCAGCTGTACATAGGTGAAATGAGGCCGCTCATAGTATGCTAAGATGAAGTGGCAGCAGCAGTCTGTCTCGATTTTAGAGCTGTTTGCAAAGCGGCGTGTTGACAGTGAGTGCACGTGTCAAAAGCAGTGAAATATGCACAAAAATACTGAATGTGCACTATAGTCCGTTGCAACCTAAGAACGAAGGGTGAGGGTAAGACTGGCCGGGGAGGAGGAAGCCGACGGAACGCTGGAGAAGAGAGGGGGAAACCTCCTTCTCTCTTTAGCATCCCGTCTGCTTCCTCCGCCCCGACCCGTCTTACCCTCGCCCTTCGTTCTTAGGTTGCAACAGACTATAGAAGAGAAATTTTGAAAATAAAGGTGACAGGCACTAAACTTGGCTGACTACGGTCATGGAATGAGATTTGAGGGGTATTGGTTTGCGAAGCAGTCTGAAGGGAGAGCAACATTTCTAGTGCAAGTTAAAGGGCTCGGATAATTTCACAAATGGTTTCTTTATGGTGAGTATACACATGTCCAGCATGGGACTTCAGGCTTGGATTTCACAGCTTCATGGTTTCGCACCATTCATATTAAAAGTTTGAAGTCTAGGAGCAAGTTTGGTGCAGTGTCTGCTTTAATCGTCTGCACTTTCAATTTTCCTTAATGTTAATCCAGGTGTCACTTGTGTGTAGCTTTAAAGGGCCCATGATGCCAGTGTTGACTGTTGTTAACCAGTAATTTTCTCAAAATTTGATGCTTCCTACCGGCAGGTGTGCCATCCCTTGTTGCGGCTATGGAGACTCGTGGAGTGGCAGGCCTTGTGGTTAAAGAGAATGTTGTGGAGAACATGGCATGTAACAATTTTCTTTCTTCGCATTGCGGTTGAAGGTGTGAATCTTTTATGTATCTTGTCTATTTCCTAACCCAAATGGCTCATTCACACCAAATTTTGACGCCGGGCGTCAAAATTTGAGCAGATTATTTTGATGCTCGAACCACAATCGCAGACTTTCGACGCTGGGTGTCAGAAGTCTGTGGAATATTCGGTGGCTAGCGGATCAGTCAAAGACCTTTTTAACCTTTTTTTGTTTGCTGGAGAAAACTTTTTAATTAAAACAGAAGGCAGGGATTGTATTGCGAGATGTCACATTAGGGAATGTCAGCTTATGTACAGCAGGAAAACAAATTTCGGCGACGCGAGGAAGTCTTGTGCAAGGCTCTGTCACGTGCCTCCTCAGCTTGCAATGGCCTTGCCGCTTGTCTTACTCGGCCCTTTTCTGTCGTCAGCTACAGCCGGTTTGCGACAGCACACTGCCTTTTGGTGCCAACGGAGGCAGTTGCAGCTTTTAAAAAAGGTCTATAGCATCCTTTGCGATATAGCAGACGTTCACAGATGATTTTAAATCTCGCTTAGCAGACGATACATCAATGTCTTTTTTGTTGTGTTTTCGTCGGTGATTGACACTTCATGGCAGGCAAAACCAACACATCTTGGACGAACTTGAGGCCTTAGCACCGTCTTTCTATGTCACCTAAAAGGAGTCAGTGCGAAGCGCGGATTGAACACGAGTGTCGTGTCAGCCTTGACTGCCCAATAGGTGAGAACACGAGTCGCACCTGAACGATGAAGGCCCGATCACACATTTGCATTCGGAGCGACCACTATGCTTACGAACGAATACAACCGCTACGACTTCAACGACAACTGTACACGACGTGTACACACACATACAACCGCATGCAACCACACGAATCAACAGCCAATGAGAAACGAGCTTCAGCTCTTGCTCATAGCCAATAATAACCAACCCAGCTACGCTTACAAACATGGCGGACGGTTTCCTGCCCGACGCGAGGACCACCGTCCTCACCGGAGCAGCCGGAGGTTTCGGCTACGGCGTACAGTCGCGAAGATCTGCTGTGCGCCTACAATAGCTGTGTAAAGGCTGGTTCAGACATCTGAAACGAACCCGTTATCCACGACTGCGTCCTTCGTGACCGGAACGACCGCTCTGCGCCGCGCGTACTCTCCTGCAACCACTGTTACAAGCGCAGTGCGTCGGCAGCACGGCGACCGCCTCTCCGCCGCCTTCAGCTTTTTAAGTGGTGCCTCTAAAAAAGAAGACCGTCTTCTATGACCACAATCTTGATTTTTTTTATTTTTCAGGATACGCTTGCAGGGTAGTGCATTAAAAAGAAAAAAAAGATGCAGTACGCCGTCTTGCACGATCACGACTTTGCCAACAGTACAAATCTCGTCACACGCCTTTTTTACGAGTATAAAAGACGATGTAATCTTAGCATCGATATAGCAACATAAAAATATAATTTCGTGATCAGATAGACGTTGAGAGCGTTCAGGATTGCTCGGGCTATGAAAACGCGTGAAAATTTGCATCCTTTATATAGTACGCACCAGTAATGCCGTGTACTTGAGCACACGCATGGAATGCGCCAAAGAAGAAATCTAGGCGATGTTGGAGAACAGAAATGCTAAGGACGCACCACTGTAGTCGAAGTAAACAAACACGACGGCCTGGGCGTTTCTGCTGTCTTGAGAGTGCCGCCACGAGATCGCCGCACGAGTAGGTGGATCTTCCCTTCTAGTACGTGCTGGGTTATCATAACGACACACGATGAAAATTCTCAGTCAAGGATAGCGCTTTACGCGGAACAATGAGCTTCCACCACGCCATCCACATCGACGATCACCACCGACGCCATTTTGACAGAGAGGAGCCCGGCACGACCGGCATGCAACACGCACGACCAAGCTCTCCTCGACCTGTGATTGGTCTGTCGTTGCAGTCGTTCCCGAACGCAACGAAAAAGTTCAGTCCGGCTCAACTCCTTGCGTTGCGAACGAACACGAACGAAACGACCGTTTGGCGCTTCGTTGCCATGGTAACTCATCGTTCCAACAGGTTGCATTCGTTCGTAAGCGTAGTGGTCTCTCCGAACGCAACTGTGTGAACAGGCCTTGATGCTTCACTAATGTTTAACCTTCACATCTGTGCTCTGCTCGGTCCCCCTTTTGGTCACAGAAAATCCAGTGCGTGGACTCCCCAAACTCTTTTCTTTCTCTCACTGACAGGCAACATGTTTGCAAGCAATCTTTTAGCTCATTCACTCTCGCCAAGACGAAAATCAGACCCCATGCTGTGAACAGCTGCCGTTCGATGCTCGCATATTTCTTGGTTGTCACTGAGCAATGAGCATAGGTAACCTACTCGAAATAATGCATGGTGTTTGTTAAAAGCTGACCTCCTAACTTCCTCCGCCGATGCGCACTGGCACGGCAGGGTTGTACTAGGGAAACTGATTTCCCAGGTACATGATACAGTCACGGCAGGGGGTAGTAAGCCTGAACAGTTCGGTCTTTTTTTGGCGAGCAAATTTGGCCGGCAGCAAGACTGCTTTTTAGAAGTGTGAACGAACCATAAGTTCTAGCAAAAAATGTGCCTATTAGAGAGGTTCAACTATTAGAACCATAGCTATACTTACTGCCCTTATAATGTGAGGCCTAAGTGTCCACATTCCACCAGGATGTGTGAAGAGGTAGGCAGTAGACTCTATGGAAGAAGCTTAGCAATGCTAAGGCATAGATAGGTAATGGTTCTTGAAACAGTGCTAACTGTATTGTTGGTTTCATTTCTGAATTGTGTCGTGTTTTCTCGGTTTCTGTCGTGTCCTTAAATCTCAGTGATTTGCTTTTTTCATGGTTTGCAAGGTTTCAGCAGACCCGTCCTTGTTCTTTAACAGGTTCTTTTTTTATTAAATGTTGTATATGTCTGTTCATGCAGGCTTAGGCCATCCCAACAATGTCAGGACTGCTTTCTGGTGATCATTTTCATAACCTAAATATAATTCTGTTAGAACCCAGGGAACAATTTCTGCAATTGAGATATATCCCTCATTGCCTCTAAGCACGCCTTATGAATTCTGGGAACTGTATGGAAATAGTGTATTAGGTTCACTATTTTTCGATGATTTTCCGAGTGATGCTGCCGCACTCCACGAATGCGGCCACCGGAAGGTCTCATTCAGCCACTTTAGGGCGCACGGCATTCAACCGGGTGAGGCGTTTTTAAAGCTGGAGGATATAGTGGTGCCTCAATTATATGACTTTCAGGAGGCTGCGCGAAAACATTGGATAATCAAAAAAAAACAACAATTACGGTGTTCAGCCTCATGTGACAAAGATATGCAGAACTTCTAAATAGCCTTTAATCTGATAATCTGCTGGAATCTGAAGAAGCTAGAACCTAATGCAAATATGAATGAAATCTAGAAATTGTGTAATAGAGGTGCCAATCAATCTTTATTATCACCTTGGAACTTCAAAAGAAATCAGTGAGTTTCTGCTGACTCGTCCAGTCGTGCGTAAACCGGGGACGCATATTTGGGGTTTTACTGTATTCAATGTGGGACATGTTTCATGCTTGATTGCATAATGTGTAGAAGTTTTTTTAAACATTTCTGGGCGCTGCCTTTACGGACTAGCATTTTCAAAATAAAAAGAACCCAGGAAACGGCTCAATAAACGACACAGATCAAGCCTGGAATGTGCTCGACAGCGGATGTTTTCTTCACCTTCGATAATAGTTCCCTAGTCGACCGCTGCATGCTGCAAGATTGCCGATTCAGAGCTTCCGGAGGCTACAATCACAGAGTGGAGAAGCGTAATTATAGTTGGAGGCACATACTACAGTCCATGTGCAAGTTCTCTTAAAGGGACACTTGCATGGCTGTTGGGGATATTGATTACTATTAGCTGTTGGAGGTGTAAAAGTGCCGAAAACAACAGACTATGGCGAAGGTAGACAATTGTCTACCTTCGTCTTAGTCTGTTGTTTTCGGCACTTTTACACCTGTAATAGCTAATAGTAATGAATATTATTGATTACTATTAGCCTTGGCACACTCGCAACTGTTGTTTATTTGGAAAGAAAATTTAATATATAGGCTCCTTCGGCCAGCCTATTCATCATCACTTCGCGCAAAGCATTTTTGTTTAATAGGGCGATTGATGCCTCAATTACACTCTTTTTCTTTTTCCTAAATATCATATTCCTCATGCAGTTCTCTGCTTGTTTTGTCATTGTATTTGGCAAGAATCTTAACATTGTGCAACACCAAGGAACAGGGCAATCTACTGCAGTGAATGGCGAGGTGTTCAGACAGGCTAGCTCGCGTGGCAGCCGCGTGTTCACGGGCACGTTCATTCATACACCTGCCCATTTGGCCAATATATATTGCTCCTCACAATAGTGGTACACAATGCCTAAGGCACACTCAACAAATTTATTCTTGTGTTTTATGCTGCAAGGCTCAGACGGCTGCTCTGCGCTGTTGATTCTGTGGCAGAGCAGAGCCATCTTATTGGGTGCCAAGACTACCACAGGAATGCGGTAGCTCTGACCGACTTCCCTTAATTGTGTGACACTGAGTGTAAGTATGGTATCACAGCTAGTCTTACATTGGACCTCTCACGAGTGGGTTTGTTTATGCAGAAGCAAGCTACCTGCAGAGTTGTATAATTCAGGTTGCCAAAAGCCTGTTAAACAAAGTTGAGGCATAAACAAGCCCGCTCGTGAGAGGCCCAATGTGAGACCAGATGTGGTACCATATTTACACTCAGTGTCACACAATTCAAGGAAGCCGGTCAGCGGTACCGCATTACTGTGACATTCTCGGCACACAATAAGGTGGCTCGGCTCTGCCACAGAATCGACAGGCCCAAGCCGCCGTCTTAGCCTTGCAGCATAAAACGCAAGGATAAAATTGCTGGGTGTGCCTTAGGCATTGTCTATCAGATACCAATATTGTGAGGAGCAGTGTATATTGGTTAGATGGGCAGGTGTGTGAAAGACCCTGCTCGTGAGCACGTGGCTGCCACGCGAGCTAGCCTGTCTGGCCACCTCGCCATTCACTGCAGTAGATGCCCCTGTTCCTTGGTGTTGCACAATGTTAGATTCTCGCAGATACAATGACAAAAACAAGCAGATAACTGCATGAGGCATATGAAATTTGGGAAAAAGGAAAAGAGCGTGTAAGTGAGGCATCAATCGCCCTATTAAACAAAAATGCTTTGCGCTGAAGCGATGATGACTAGGCTGGCCGATGGACCCTATATAGTAAATGTTTATTTCCAAATAAACAACAGTTGCGAATGTACCTTGTGTTGTCTGTCTTCGTCGTTGTTGTTTTTGGTGCCTTTAAAGCTCTAATACAATTAACAAACTAGCCTAATTACCCACTTTACTATTAGCTAGCTCTGTTCATCAACCACTTCTTACCACCAGCATGTCGCAGCCATTCGTGCCCATGCGCCCATCTAAAAGCATTTATATGGATGTAATCACCGTATTTAGTTATATTTTTATGTTTCTTATAAGCTTTGGAGACATTGCGGTTCCTGAAGCGCAGTTGAAGCATGTCGACACGAAGCAGAAGGTCCATTTACGCACAGGAACTCGCGGTCATGGTATTGGAACTGAGGCCCTGACAAGCTGCTGCCTTACTGGGTCGTCAATGAAGGGAAAGCTTCCTAAAGAGGGAGTTAAGGGCTTGATAGGTGAGTAATTGCCGTAAAGAAGAAATGGCAAGGCACTGTTTTAATAAAACTTAACATGAAGAAATGCTAAGTCTACTCTTGACATATATTGGACTTAAATCCTGGACAAAAGCTCACCAGACAGAAGCTCACCGGTCAAAAGCTCACCAGGTGATTATTTCATGTTCGTCTTAATACGAGCGCAGACAACTTAGGTGCATGCGTGCGACACTAAAACACAATGATGAATTAAATTGATAGGCACATGGTTGTTGATTAGAGTGGAAACAAGTATATTTATCATTGGTTTGAAGCAAATGCAGTACCCACTCCCTCCAGCAGTCTTGTAGATTCGGTGTACCAGGAACCCTTGCAAAATATTTCCTGGCAGTTCTGGCATACCTTGAGTCAACCCAGATGATTTATCAGCTTCAGCTCCACTCAGTTGGGCGAAATAAAGTTTGGCCCAAATCTGTTGCTTCTGGGCCTGTTAGGGGCTTTGCCTGTCGTGACACCGTGCATGAGATGGGGGCCACTTCTTCTAACAATAGTGCAATGTCATTTGCCATCCGCACTTTGGCCCAGCTCGTGATTCCAGGGTAGGTCAGAAAAAAAAAAAAGGGGAGTATTGTTCGGGTCTGCGAAAAAA
>JABSTQ010005431.1:0-43830 GCA_013358835.2 Ixodes persulcatus
CTTCTTCGCCATATTGGAGTCCGTCCCTTTTGCATTGTTCCCTTGATTGCCAGCTCACGGCTCAGGTCGATGAACCTTGCCTTCATGCTCTTGCATAGTTGCTTCAGCCTGGCGTTCAGTAGCATGGTCGCCGCATGTATTCGTTTTCCTCTCCTGTTAGAAATCTCTGTAGCACTACTGATGAGGATCCGAGTCCAGGAACCACGAAAATTGTCGGTCGAGATGGGAGCCCGAGATCAAGGCTCGCATCTCGCGCCCTCTGTCGGACGCAGCTCAAACCCTCTGCGACATCACACGTGAGACGCCCTGAGCGCCGCAATTCAAGTCCTATAGCGCCCTCTGTCGAACGAAGCTCGGACCCTGTGTGACATCACGTGGTTGTTGTCAGATGATGACCGCAGCTGTCAACACCTGAGGCCAGATTCACAAAACGATCTTACGCAAAAAATATGCGTAAGACAAACTTAAGAACAAATTCGTATTCACGAAACGAAATTTTCGTAGTTTTGCGCAGGTTACGACGAAATCCTACGACAGCTCCGAAGGTGTCTTACGCACTTCTTACGATCAAATCAGCATGGCCGACAGCGTCACGGTCGCGACGACTAACGGACGTTTATTTTTCTGCGTGCGCTTCTCACGCGTCCCGACTTCAAGAAGCAAGAAAAAAGTAAAATTACTAGAAACAGACCACAACGAACAAGAACGCTGGATCCACAAACACCCGGAAAAGCTGACCAAGTGAGCTCGGCAGATAGGCCTAGCAGGCACTCTCGGCGCAAGCGGTGCTCTGACGGTCCTTGGCCAAGACCGTCTGCCCACGACCGGCTGGCGTGCTGAATGGAATATGCCCGCGCGACCCTTGTGAACCCTTCCCGTACCGCTGACCTCAATTTTAGATTAAGAGGTCAATCTCTTCCTCTTGTCATCTCCTAGTTTTCCGAGGCAGCGGTGACGAACGCTGTCGTCGAAAAGGGACTCTCATCGATTCTATCTCTTTGTTTTGTGTGATATAGAACTCAAATAACGACGTATGGATTACCTTCGCCACACGGTATGTGCACTTTGTTCTTAGTATTCCATTTCGCGGTCCACATCGCGAATCCAGCACTTCGATCAAACGCGCGCGTTCGCTCCGAGTGTGAACATGTATTACGTGGCTCTTGCTGGCACTCTCGTAGTTCAAACGTATCTTTTTTAACGTCGGCTCACTCATGCATCTCCGAGGCCGCGAAAAAACGCCGCGGCAATTTGTTTTCCATCTACGTCGCTTTGCAAACGACTGACACGGGGCCGTCTTTTACCAACGATGACAGCTGTGTTGACTTCGTAGCGATCGAGTTCGTAGCAGTCAACGGAGGCGGTTACGCATCCCGGCCTCGGCATTCGAGCGCGTTTTAAATCGTGTTAGCGTCGACATATCACTGCACGGACACGAACCCCAGACAAGCGGTGGCAGGAAGGGTGGAAGGCCGCCTATGTTTGTTATTAAAAAAATCCACGTTGCTCCGAACGGCTCCGAACCATGCCGAGGTCTCCGATTGGTTTGTTCGTGCTGCCGAAGAAGCGTCGCCTTAGCACAGCAACCGGTATGTTCTAGTTTTTTCCGTACGAGAACGCCGCTTTCCTCCTCTCACTTAAGAACGCGTTCGTGAATACCGATTCTCCTCTTCTTACGATGTTCTTAACTTACGAACTTCTTAGCTAAGTTGTCCGGAAACTAAGAAAGCTCTTCGTGAATCTGGCCTCTGGTCAACCACGCTGTGTTTGAGGTATGAGGTTTGTGGTTTGCGGTCTGAGGTTGCTTCTGCGGTTTGTGGTTTGCGGCTCTGCGGTTTGTGGTTTGCGGTCTGCGGTTTGTGGTTGCGGTCTGTGGTCATGGTAAGTGACACGCTTCTGGCACGCGCCTGACACGTGTACTTCACACGTGACGGGACCCTCGCTGAGCTCCGTGGGCTCAGCGAGGTCCTGTGGGCGGGGCCATCGATGCCCACTGCCTGTCATTGGTCACTGGGATGGGAGAAAGGGAAAGGGGCCCCGCCCTACTGCGCTGTGATTGGTTGGATTGGGTTTGGCCCCGCCCTCCTGCGCTGTGATTGGTCGGATCGGGTTTGGCTCCGCCCCTTTGGGCGTTGATTTACAGTTGGCCGGAGTGGTACATGTTTGTTACTACTTAAGTTTTTTATATTTTAAGTTTTTTTATATTTCAAGTTTTTTCATATTTTAAGTTTTTTTCATATTTCAAGTTTTTTCATATTTTAAGTTTTTTTTTTTCATGTTTAAGTTTTTTTTCATACAAACGTTGGGATGTGCATTTCGAGCACTTATCACCCGTTTTTACAGCTGGTTTATGAGTGAGGGTTATCTGTAGTGTCAACAGAGTGAGCAACAGCCTTCTGCATCAAGGCTCTGGATACTTTTAGTTTAAAAATGTTGCATAAATTAAAAATTTGTGTTCTAATGCTAATCACATATATCCTATAAAACGAGCCCTTTACATATTGGGTGATAGTTTTAATAAGTGCACAGCAGTAAAGTTACAGGATTTTCCTTTATTTTTTTATTTTTTTTCGTGGTCGTACCGTACACGGCTCAACGATCGGTTCGCGGGCGTACGACCGTGATCGTCTGCCATCTTTACCGTAAGAGAGCAACATGGACGCCGTATCTACCTCCGTCCCTCCGCCTCCTCCTCGCAAGCGGTTTCAGCGGAAGATGATACCTTCCTACTTCGGGAGGTGCTAGGCGCTAATCCTTTTTTGACTCCAGCCCTTTGGAATGACGTCCTTAAAAGCTTAAACGCGGCGTCGAAAAAAACCTTCTCGTTGCGAGGAGCGAACGGATTGACCTCCTCGTAACTTTTACAAGAAAAATGACCGCCTCAATCTGAGAAACTGATTATATTTCTGTTATTTTTGTATTTTCTTCGCGATTTAATATTTCTAGTTTTATTTGTCCATAACTTTCTTAATACTCGACCCTGCAGTGGGCTCGAGGAAAAGACACAGGATCGCTGGCAGACGACTTCGAATGTTGATGATAAGCGCGCGCGAGTGTGTTCTTATTTGTGTGTCAAATCGAGTTTGCTGTCGGCGACTTTTCAGCATATCAAGGACGTGGTTGGAGTGAACATCACATTTGGTTGATGTAAAACACCAACGCTTGCCCACTGAGAAGAACGCATGACTTACAAAACAAATTACCATGTACGACCGAGGAACTATTTTATTCCCGAGGATATAAAACGAGTAAACTGAAAAAAAAAAAAAAAAAAAACTGGTGGCGAACGAGCCTTTGACACCCAGCATTCAGCCGTTGGTTGTCAACGTCTACAGGATGCGCAGCGCCGATCGAAGATGGGGCAGATCCTCCGTCGTGAACCTGAACTGCCGTACGACGTCCTCCTCGTTTATCGACGCCAATTTGAACACTCTAAGAAAAATGGAGGAAAAAGGTAGCAACGGCGCGTCTTCCCCCCTTCTACTGGCGCGCCCCCAAGCGGACACGAGAAAAAGGGAGGAACAAAACGTTTTTCTCCTTCTCCAGGCAGACGGGAGAAAGATTTCGCCCTCCTGACCTATATTCTTTCGATTTCGTTTTTCGAGCACGTCGCACACGTTGTTTAAGAAAAGTTGTTGAGTTGATTGAGCTTCAGCGGCAAAGAAGGCCACCGTTAATTCCGTCTTCTAGTCCAAACGTGCAGAACATTTCGGTTGCATTGATGTTTTTATCACTAATTTTAGCAAACGAGCAAACAAAGCCGCTAAAAACAGCGAAGTTCCGGAGCAGTGCCAGCAGAGCTACGCACACTGGGTAAGATCGCCGTTGTCGCCGTCTCCGCCGTCTCCGGATTGCGGAACCCACCCTGCCCACCCCACGCCAGCCCACGCGGAACTACAGTAGCGGAACCACGCGGATCTGTGTCGACGTTTTCGACGTTATGGAAATCGCAGGAACTGCGTCCAAGACCGGCAGGTTTTGCTGCTGGCTGCCTGGGTGCCTTCCGTGCTGAGTTTGGTTCTGTTTTCCGATGCCGAGTGCAAACCGGCAATCAACGTGGCTTTGTATTTCTGCGTGTCAGCAACATAGCAGCAACATCGTGATGGCAGTGTTGTACGTTGTGAACAGAAGACTGGAATTATCGCCGATGTGACCGTGTGTTCGCGTATCAGTGGTGTAACAACAAGATGAGATGATGTAAACTGTCGGGCATTGATGCCACTGGCCGAGCCGCGATCGGAGGGGGCGGGGTGTCGCAGGTTGACATTCCGCTTTACGTTAAAGAGTTTAGACCGCTTGAGAGATTAGGTGCAATCGGTCGACGTGCGGATAGTCATGTTGGAACGCTGGTCTGAACAGTAAGCTCCTATCGTACTGTGGCCAATGTGACTGTCGGTTGTCTCCTCCCCGAGAGCGATTGCGCTCTGTGGAAAGGACTGAAAAGTACGAAATTATGTCTGAAAGCACGTATATATACGTACAGTGTGGAATTTCAGCATTAAACAAGAATAGTAGGTAAAATCGAAAAAGAAAAAAAGCTACCCTTTATTTTGCTGGTTAAATATACTACAGTTCCTGGAGAACCTGCCCTCCAAGTGGCGCGCTGGGATGAGCGCTAGAAGTTTTCAAGCTCGCCACAGTGTAGCTCCGTACACTTAACACCTGCCGCAAGTCGCGGCTTTGACTGCATTCAAGTTGATCGAAAAGCGATTTCTCTGCCCGTGAAGCATCACTTCAAGCTGAGTGAATATCCGCTCTGCAGAGATTAATTCAAGACGGCAATTGAAGCCGTGCGCGAACAGCACAAATAGCAAAACAAACTACAATAGAAATACCGGCTACGACGTACCGTGCGGGGAAACAAACTCATGGCTTCGAGCCGCATTGGAGCGGCGTGATTTATTGGCATTTAAAAAATTACAGCATGATCGAGCGTTTACTTCTTAATAAGAGATTCATCCCCTGAGCCATTCGAAATATTCTCAGTGGTATTACATTGCTGGAAAAAGATCAACATGCTGGGAATATTGTTTATTGCTTAAGGAGTCACCGAAAAATTCCGTACGTTCAAAACGACCAGTATAAAAGCCGGAAACGCAGAGCTTTCTTTCTTTCTTTCTTTCTTTCTTTATTGATTTTGCAGGCCGTGGCCGGCAGGGCGGTAGAGGAAAAAGGCATTACTGCCTGACGAGCCCTCTCCGCCCTTTTACAGTTCGACAGCATTGAAGAAAACACAAAAAAAAAAAAACACAAGAATAAACATCATATGATAGAAATGAACACTTTAAAATACAACAAAGTGCTATACCAATGACTGGACACACTTATTCTATCAGAAAAAAATAGTTGACACAATACACGAGCAAACATCACAAAAAGCACGCACATACAAAGGGGATTACACTATCCTAAAACATTTACCCTGAAACAGGTTTCGTCTATACAAAAAAAAAAAAAAAAAAGTTTACATAACAAAAATAGAAGCACTCTATATGTACCAAAAATACAGGCATTAATCATTTACATGTATTCATAGCAGCACATCCGGCAACACAACAAGAGTATTCACAGGTTATATGCAGTTACTCGATATAATGCCTGATTGCGTTCCTATTAATTTTTAAAAGCTATGTTTTTACTTATGAGAACACGTTTGACATTGGTCTTATATTTTAGAAAACTGTCTGAATAATTACATTCTCCTTCCAAGGTATTGAGAAGACCGGTTATTTGGTAGTTAAGTTTTTGCATGCCATAATTCGTTCGAATCCTAGGCATTGGTCTTTTCGTATGCCGAAAAGAGTAGGCTTTATCGTCCCGAGTTTTACTGAATTCTACGTAGAGCTTATTTTTATGAATAAATTTTGCTAATGTAAAATAATAAACCTGGTCCGCTTTCAGCATATTGTGTATTTCATAATGCGGCTCACAGTGAAAGTCCTGTATGTTTCCATGATAGTCAGCATACATACGTAGAACTTTATTCTGTAACACTGATAGTTGATGATAGTTTCCGTTTGTTGTGGTACCCCAGACCAAAATGCCATATGAAAGGTGGGAATAGAACAAGGAATGATACAAGCACTTTTTTAGCCAGAGCGGAATTAAGTTTGCGATTCTGTACATGCACCCAATAGCTCTGGATAGTTGCGTTTTGATGTGACTAACGTGTGCATTCCACGTGAGCTCTTCATGGAACCAAACGCCAAGAAATTTTTGTTCTTTTACTTGCTCTAGGGTTGTATTTTTAAATTCTATTTTGAGAGCGTCATTATCCCGCTTGTTTATAGGCCTGAATATTACATATTTGGTTTTGGATTCGTTAAGCTGTAATTTATTTGTTGTTAACCACTCAGACAAATTGACCAAGTATCTGTTGGTCATTTCTTCGAGTTGTTGTTTGTTCGTACCAGTGAAAAAAACGTTCGTGTCGTCTGCATACATAACTACGTTCGGAGAACCGGGAATATTGACAAGATCATTAATATATATCAAGAACAATAGCGGTCCCATAATAGAGCCCTGCGGGACACCGTATCTAATTACCAATTTATTTGACGACATTTCTTCAATTTTAACATATTGATACCGATTTTCTAGATAACTTTGTAGTAATTGTAAAGCAACTCCGCGTATACCACAGTACTCAAGTTTTCTTAGTAAAATATCGTGCTGCACAGTATCAAACGCCTTTCTAAGGTCTAAAAAAAGGCCAAGTGTGTATAACCTGTTCTCTATGTTATCTATAATTGTATCTTTTATATGAAGAAGGGCTTGATCAGTAGATCTGTTTTTCTGGAAGCCATACTGTGCTTTAGTTATTGTATTATGTTTTGCGAAAAAGTTTTCAAGCCTGTTGACAATGGCACGCTCGAATATTTTAGATAAAATTGGTAAGACCGAGATTGGCCTGTAGTTTTGAATAACGGTCTCATCACCACCCTTGTGGATTGGGGTAATTCTAGCAATTTTTAGTTTATCAGGAAATGTACCCTTAATAAACATCTGATTAATTAAATATGAGATGATTGGGCTTAGTGTCAATGATGCATTCTTAATAGGAAGAGATTTTATTTCATCAAAGCCGGCGGCAGCGCAATTTTTTAGATTTGCAATCATCCCATCTACTTCGCTCGGTGTCGTGGGAAAAAACATAATGGAACTTAAAGACGCAGTTGCGTACCGTGTTGATTCGAAATTTGTCACGTTTGGTAATTCTGCACAAACACCCACAGTTGTGAAATACTCATTAATTGTATCTACAAGCTCTTGACCAGTAATCCTTATGTCCCCTATTTTGATCTCTTGCACTGGCCTACGCATGCTTTCTCTTCCCGACAAGGAGTTAACCGTTTCCCACACCTTTCTCGGTTCGTTATAGATATCTGAAAATTTTTGGATATGATAGTCTTTCTTTGCTTTTTTTAGACGAGCATTCAAATTATTTCTTATTTTTTTATATTCGGCTAGTACACTAGAATCGCGGTGCTTGATAAATGTATGATACATACGGTCTTTTTTCTTAATATCTTTATATAATGCAGCGCTAATCCATGGTTTTCTTATTTTTTTGTTCCGAACACTGGATGTAACCAACGGAAAGGCTGCGTCGTAGCATAGGTGCAGTTTGTAATGAAAGACGTTGTAAGCTCTGTTTAAGTCATCCTGTTCGAAAACGTCTTGCCAGTTCATTTCGGTGACCAATTCACGAAAATGTTGAAGTGATTCATCATTTATTTTTCTTAACACGTGCCGTTTTTTGTTATTATCATTGTGGGCGTGTTTGATAGTCGTCAAACAGAAAATGGGCATGTGGTCACTGATATCGTGTGGTATTACGCCAGGCATTATATCGGCTGTGTTTATATTCGTTACACATACGTCAATTGATGTTGCACTCGTTGCGGTTACTCTAGTGGGCATGGTTATTGCGTTGGTACAATTGTAAGAAAGTAGTAGATTCTGGAACCTTCCCGCCACTGATTCGTCGGATAAGGTATTAATGTTTACATCGCCCATAACAAAAAAAGGCAGATATAAATTCCCCAAAAAAGCTAGAATATTTTCGAAAAAGTCAAGAAAATGATTAACGTTTCCCGAAGGTGGTCTGTACACAACAACAACAATAGCATTCCCTGTGTTTACCGCCATACATTCAACGTTCGTATCCATCACTGATAATTCATTTAAAGCAATAATAGAATGTTGTTCTTTTACATAAATCGCTATTCCACCTCCTCTTTTACCTTCTCTAACCATGCCAGTTCCCTTGTAGCCCGATAGAGGCGGTAGTTGGTCGTTACGAGTCAGCCAGGTTTCCGTGAAAATGATGGCATCAAAACTAAATCCCATGGAGTTCAGAAATAGCTCAAGTGGATCTTGCTTGCCCTTCATGCTGCGCATGTTCATATGAAGTGCAGAAAAATTGGGTTTGTAGTTCTTTAAACTGTGTCTAAAAGAAGGTAGGTCATATAATTTACACTGTATAAATGGGTGTGCATCCATTACAGGAAATGTCAACACTCAAACGAGCCCGGTGAACGAGGGTGTTATGCCGTCATTTTTTCCACATCCTCCTGGCAGTCAATCTTAATTGGATTAGTGCCCTCATTTCGACGTGCGTAGACCTTTCCACCAGACGTCCATACATATTTCCAGCCTGTAACTCGTTTGCGGGCAACCGCGGCACCCAAGAGCTGTTTTTTCTGCCGTGTTAGGTGTTCATTCACGTAGACTGGACGTCTTACATTTGTGAACCCTAGTGCTGAGGTATCAGTCCTCTTCTTTTTTGCTTTTGCCAGTACGGCATTTCGCGTCGTTCGGCGAGTGAAACGTACGATTATGTTTTTTTCAGTGTCTTTTGCAGTAGGTACCCTGTGGCATATATCAATGTCGGAGTCCAGGACAGGCTCCCCCAAAACTTCACAGAGTTTTTTAACAATTTCGGAAGGATCGCCCTCGAGAGGCACCCCTTTTACCTCCAGGTTATTAGCCCTTTGGTACTGTTCCAGTTCGTCAACCTTAAGCGTCAATGCCTTGTTCTCTACTTGTAGGTTGCGGTTTGACTCTGTGAGTTGCTTCACCTCCTTTCTCAGTCCCTTCAGTTCAGCTGTGATCGCTTTAACCTCATCGTATATATCACTCGAGTACTTTACACTCTCTTTCAAACCGCGCATCTCAGCTCTGATTTCACGACGCAAGTCATCTATAGCCTTCACATATTCGCTTTGCTCTTTCCCGTCCTTGGTCATGACAAACAATCAGGAAACACACTCAAGACAAGCAGGCAAAATGCTGTGTTCGGCAGCGAGGCACAACAAAAACAGTAAGAAAGACAACTATCGTTACAAAGCCTCACCTGTAAACAGGTTAAAAGTTCGTCGTCAGATACTGCTGCGTGTGCTCCCGCTGCCGAACTGAGCCAGTGCCCTGTTGCGCCTGGCCTTTTGTAGACGTCCGGTGATGGCGCCTCCTGGTGGTGTCCCTGATCGACACGTGCTCCCGCTACGGAATTGCGCGTGGTCCACCGTGATGCGCGTGTTATCAGTGCCGGCCTGCAGCTCCGTGATGAATAGCGAGATGACGTTGTCGTCCGTTGCGGCTGTAAACAGGTTAAAAGTTCGTCGTCAGATACTGCTGCGTGTGCTCCCGCTGCCGAACTGAGCCAGTGCCCTGTTGCGCCTGGCCTTTTGTAGACGTCCGGTGATGGCGCCTCCTGGTGGTGTCCCTGATCGACACGTGCTCCCGCTACGGAATTGCGCGTGGTCCACCGTGATGCGCGTGTTATCAGTGCCGGCCTGCAGCTCCGTGATGAATAGCGAGATGACGTTGTCGTCCGTTGCGGCTGTAAACAGGTTAAAAGTTCGTCGTCAGATACTGCTGCGTGTGCTCCCGCTGCCGAACTGAGCCAGTGCCCTGTTGCGCCTGGCCTTTTGTAGACGTCCGGTGATGGCGCCTCCTGGTGGTGTCCCTGATCGACACGTGCTCCCGCTACGGAATTGCGCGTGGTCCACCGTGATGCGCGTGTTATCAGTGCCGGCCTGCAGCTCCGTGATGAATAGCGAGATGACGTTGTCGTCCGTTGCGGCTGTAAACAGGTTAAAAGTTCGTCGTCAGATACTGCTGCGTGTGCTCCCGCTGCCGAACTGAGCCAGTGCCCTGTTGCGCCTGGCCTTTTGTAGACGTCCGGTGATGGCGCCTCCTGGTGGTGTCCCTGATCGACACGTGCTCCCGCTACGGAATTGCGCGTGGTCCACCGTGATGCGCGTGTTATCAGTGCCGGCCTGCAGCTCCGTGATGAATAGCGAGATGACGTTGTCGTCCGTTGCGGCTGTAAACAGGTTAAAAGTTCGTCGTCAGATACTGCTGCGTGTGCTCCCGCTGCCGAACTGAGCCAGTGCCCTGTTGCGCCTGGCCTTTTGTAGACGTCCGGTGATGGCGCCTCCTGGTGGTGTCCCTGATCGACACGTGCTCCCGCTACGGAATTGCGCGTGGTCCACCGTGATGCGCGTGTTATCAGTGCCGGCCTGCAGCTCCGTGATGAATAGCGAGATGACGTTGTCGTCCGTTGCGGCTGTAAACAGGTTAAAAGTTCGTCGTCAGATACTGCTGCGTGTGCTCCCGCTGCCGAACTGAGCCAGTGCCCTGTTGCGCCTGGCCTTTTGTAGACGTCCGGTGATGGCGCCTCCTGGTGGTGTCCCTGATCGACACGTGCTCCCGCTACGGAATTGCGCGTGGTCCACCGTGATGCGCGTGTTATCAGTGCCGGCCTGCAGCTCCGTGATGAATAGCGAGATGACGTTGTCGTCCGTTGCGGCTGTAAACAGGTTAAAAGTTCGTCGTCAGATACTGCTGCGTGTGCTCCCGCTGCCGAACTGAGCCAGTGCCCTGTTGCGCCTGGCCTTTTGTAGACGTCCGGTGATGGCGCCTCCTGGTGGTGTCCCTGATCGACACGTGCTCCCGCTACGGAATTGCGCGTGGTCCACCGTGATGCGCGTGTTATCAGTGCCGGCCTGCAGCTCCGTGATGAATAGCGAGATGACGTTGTCGTCCGTTGCGGCTGTAAACAGGTTAAAAGTTCGTCGTCAGATACTGCTGCGTGTGCTCCCGCTGCCGAACTGAGCCAGTGCCCTGTTGCGCCTGGCCTTTTGTAGACGTCCGGTGATGGCGCCTCCTGGTGGTGTCCCTGATCGACACGTGCTCCCGCTACGGAATTGCGCGTGGTCCACCGTGATGCGCGTGTTATCAGTGCCGGCCTGCAGCTCCGTGATGAATAGCGAGATGACGTTGTCGTCCGTTGCGGCTGTAAACAGGTTAAAAGTTCGTTGTCAGATACTGCTGCGTGTGCTCCCGCTGCCGAACTGAGCCAGTGCCCTGTTGCGCCTGGCCTTTTGGTAGACGTCCGGTGATGGCGCCTCCTGGTGGTGTCCCTGATCGACACGTGCTCCCGCTACGGATTGCGCGTGGTCCACCGTGATGCGCGTGTTATCAGTGCCGGCCTGCAGCTCCGTGATGAATAGCGAGATGACGTTGTCGTCCGTTGCGGCTGTAAACAGTTAAAAGTTCGTCGTCAGATACTGCTGCGTGGCGTGTGCTCCCGCTGCCGAACTGAGCCAGTGCCCTGTTGCGCCTGGCCTTTTGTAGACGTCCGGTGATGGCGCCTCCTGGTGGTGTCCCTGATCGACACGTGCTCCCGCTACGGAATTGCGCGTGGTCCACCGTGATGCGCGTGTTATCAGTGCCGGCCTGCAGCTCCGTGATGAATAGCGAGATGACGTTGTCGTCCGTTGCGGCTGTAAACAGGTTAAAAGTTCGTCGTCAGATACTGCTGCGTGTGCTCCCGCTGCCGAACTGAGCCAGTGCCCTGTTGCGCCTGGCCTTTTGTAGACGTCCGGTGATGGCGCCTC
Source organism: Ixodes persulcatus (assembly GCA_013358835.2). Lineage (NCBI taxonomy): Eukaryota > Metazoa > Arthropoda > Arachnida > Ixodida > Ixodidae > Ixodes > Ixodes persulcatus. The sequence continues at coordinate 11,907 of JABSTQ010005431.1, forward strand.
CTGGTGGTGTCCCTGATCGACACGTGCTCCCGCTACGGAATTGCGCGTGGTCCACCGTGATGCGCGTGTTATCAGTGCCGGCCTGCAGCTCCGTGATGAATAGCGAGATGACGTTGTCGTCCGTTGCGGCTGTAAACAGGTTAAAAGTTCGTCGTCAGATACTGCTGCGTGTGCTCCCGCTGCCGAACTGAGCCAGTGCCCTGTTGCGCCTGGCCTTTTGTAGACGTCCGGTGATGGCGCCTCCTGGTGGTGTCCCTGATCGACACGTGCTCCCGCTACGGAATTGCGCGTGGTCCACCGTGATGCGCGTGTTATCAGTGCCGGCCTGCAGCTCCGTGATGAATAGCGAGATGACGTTGTCGTCCGTTGCGGCTGTAAACAGGTTAAAAGTTCGTCGTCAGATACTGCTGCGTGTGCTCCCGCTGCCGAACTGAGCCAGTGCCCTGTTGCGCCTGGCCTTTTGTAGACGTCCGGTGATGGCGCCTCCTGGTGGTGTCCCTGATCGACACGTGCTCCCGCTACGGAATTGCGCGTGGTCCACCGTGATGCGCGTGTTATCAGTGCCGGCCTGCAGCTCCGTGATGAATAGCGAGATGACGTTGTCGTCCGTTGCGGCTGTAAACAGGTTAAAAGTTCGTCGTCAGATACTGCTGCGTGTGCTCCCGCTGCCGAACTGAGCCAGTGCCCTGTTGCGCCTGGCCTTTTGTAGACGTCCGGTGATGGCGCCTCCTGGTGGTGTCCCTGATCGACACGTGCTCCCGCTACGGAATTGCGCGTGGTCCACCGTGATGCGCGTGTTATCAGTGCCGGCCTGTGAATAGCGAGATGACGTTGTCGTCCGTTGCGGCTGTAAACAGGTTAAAAGTTCGTCGTCAGATACTGCTGCGTGTGCTCCCGCTGCCGAACTGAGCCAGTGCCCTGTTGCGCCTGGCCTTTTGTAGACGTCCGGTGATGGCGCCTCCTGGTGGTGTCCCTGATCGACACGTGCTCCCGCTACGGAATTGCGCGTGGTCCACCGTGATGCGCGTGTTATCAGTGCCGGCCTGCAGCTCCGTGATGAATAGCGAGATGACGTTGTCGTCCGTTGCGGCTGTAAACAGGTTAAAAGTTCGTCGTCAGATACTGCTGCGTGTGCTCCCGCTGCCGAACTGAGCCAGTGCCCTGTTGCGCCTGGCCTTTTGTAGACGTCCGGTGATGGCGCCTCCTGGTGGTGTCCCTGATCGACACGTGCTCCCGCTACGGAATTGCGCGTGGTCCACCGTGATGCGCGTGTTATCAGTGCCGGCCTGCAGCTCCGTGATGAATAGCGAGATGACGTTGTCGTCCGTTGCGGCTGTAAACAGGTTAAAAGTTCGTCGTCAGATACTGCTGCGTGTGCTCCCGCTGCCGAACTGAGCCAGTGCCCTGTTGCGCCTGGCCTTTTGTAGACGTCCGGTGATGGCGCCTCCTGGTGGTGTCCCTGATCGACACGTGCTCCCGCTACGGAATTGCGCGTGGTCCACCGTGATGCGCGTGTTATCAGTGCCGGCCTGCAGCTCCGTGATGAATAGCGAGATGACGTTGTCGTCCGTTGCGGCTGTAAACAGGTTAAAAGTTCGTCGTCAGATACTGCTGCGTGTGCTCCCGCTGCCGAACTGAGCCAGTGCCCTGTTGCGCCTGGCCTTTTGTAGACGTCCGGTGATGGCGCCTCCTGGTGGTGTCCCTGATCGACACGTGCTCCCGCTACGGAATTGCGCGTGGTCCACCGTGATGCGCGTGTTATCAGTGCCGGCCTGCAGCTCCGTGATGAATAGCGAGATGACGTTGTCGTCCGTTGCGGCTGTAAACAGGTTAAAAGTTCGTCGTCAGATACTGCTGCGTGTGCTCCCGCTGCCGACAGGCGCAGAAAAAAATTTATTATGTTCTTGAGCATATTTCAAAAGCTCTATGTAAGTTGTTTTCCTTATAAAACAATAACTTTGTCCAGAAAAGCACGTAAACCACGGATTACGAAAGAAGTACTAGCGAAATACCCACTATAAACGAGCTTTATCAAAAATTTATAAAAACGAAAGATATCGATAAACTTATTGTTTTTAAACGTTATCGAAACCAATTAAACAAAGAACTCCGTAATACTAGATCAAAATATTTTTGTGACTTCTTTCTAGCTTGTGGAAATAGAACCGATATGATATGAAAAAAGCTTAATTCCGTGTTGAAATGTATGAACGGTCCAAAGCACTTGGAACATATAACGTACAATGGTCAGCAGCTAGCCGGAAAGAAACTGGCGAACAAGTTCAATGAATATTTTGTCAACTTAAGTAATGAAATTCCCGAGGATGATGCCTGCAAGTATATACAGTTTAGAAATTATTCGTCGTTCTTCCTTACCCCGGTTACTGACACAGAGGTAATATCTATATTTCCATCGTTCAATAACAGTAAAAGCTGTGACCCCGACGGTATACAGATAAAGCCCGTAAAACACGTCATTGATCTTATATCCGCTTATCTGACGCATATCTTCAATCTTTGCTTTCAAAACGGCATATTGCCAAAACGAATGCAGCTCGCAAGAGTTTCGGTCATATATAAAAAGGGCAATAAAAACGATCTTGGTAATTATAGACCGATTCCAATTTTGCCAGTGTTCTCTAAAGGTCTAGAAAAAATGCTGCTTCTTCGAATGTCATTATTTGCAGAAAGTCATAGCTTAATCACCAAATCTCAGTTTGCTTTCCGCAAGCTACGATCTACTGAACTCTCTCTTCTCACTCAAAAAGAATACATTCTTAAAGGTTTTGAAAATAAGAAACTAATTCTCGGCTTATTCATTGACTTCACGAGGGCTTTTGATTTTCTCGATCACAACCTTCTAATTAAAAAACTCGAAATATATGGTTATCGGGGTCCGGTTTAGCTTCTTATTCAATCATACTTGTCTTTTTGTCAGCAGTATATCGACATCACCGGTCAATTGTCCGATGCAAAGCCAATTAAATCGGGGGTTCCTCAAGAAAGCATTTTGGGTCGGTTTTTTATTTCATCTTTATATAAATGATATTGTAAATATAAGCAGTTCAACAAAATTTATTATCTACGCAGACGACACGAGCATGCTGTTTAATGAAGATAGCCCCACAGAACTCATTGAGAACGCAAACGTCATGCTAGAAAAGTTAAATACATGGAGTAGGTAGAATGGGTTAAAAATAAATGTGAATAATACAAAGGTTGTTTTGTTTCGTCCGAAGGGTAAAATTGTTAACATAGACGAGGATATAATGTTCAATGCTTCTAAAATAGAAGTAGTACCAGCATTTAAAACTTTAGGTGTCTTTTTTCAGAGAACATGTCATGGGATGCTCATGTAAATTATGTTACATCAAAACTGTCTAGCATTGTTGGCCTGGCGTATCGTCACAAATATATTTTGCCTTTTAGAATAAAGTTGCTAATATATAACTCGCTATTTTACTCACAAATTGATTACGGCCATTTAATTTGGGAAACAACCACTCATACAAATCTACAAAAGATATTTTAATTACAAAAAAAAGATACTACGAAGCATTTGCAATGTTTCACCGGTATTTCCAACGGAAAAATTATTTAGCCAGCTAGATGTAGTGAAAATGTTTAACTTGTATCGATATCGCCTATACGTTAAATATAAAGCTGAAATGAGTTTGAATGTACGACATCTTGTGAGCTTAGCTGACTTAAAAGGAAAAGTATGTGCATATAAGCGAGAGTCACAGAACCTTGGGTAGTCCCATTTTTTAGAACTAATTACGGCCTTCAATCCGCGGCGTCTCCCAACCACCCTCAACTGTTTTTGTACGCAACACATCCATCTCGAAAATATATCTGCAGATAACCTTAGCAACCTAATTATTCTTAACCAAACTGATCAAATGTGTGCGGCATGTTTATATGTTCATTTTTTGTTATATCTATACTATTGCTACTGCGACTTTTCTGTTTTGAACATCTTGTTGATGTAATATATAAGTTGTCTGCTAACTTCTTTTTTTCCGCTGCTGACTTCTGGGGGCTCGGGACCAGTCAAGCTGTTTTAACAGCTTTTTTTCCCAAGGCCCCATCAACACTGTACCTCAGTGTTGGAAATAAAGCTATTGTTATTATTATTATTATTATTATTATTATTATTATTATTATTATTATTATTATTATACATTGTGCTCATTCTCCTTTGTCGTAACTATTAAAATTGTCAGCATTAGTTTTAACATTTTACTTAGCCTCTTTTCAGATAAAATCAAGGACGCGAGTCCTTCCATATTTTTGTTTTTGCGTTTTATTTTATGTTTACCCTCAACATGTGTAGGGAACGTAATGAAGAACAGATTTTGCTAAAAGAATGATATTGACGGTGAAAAAAAAATCTCTGCGCAGGGACCGCATATTCCATTTCTAAATTTTTGTTTCTGTTATGTTTGGTAACACTTACTACGCGAAATACGATTATCAGAAATGTCCATTATTTTAAAATTATAATAGATCATGGGTACTGTTGAGCGATATATATACAGCATTGTGAAGGTCATGTGCTTCGCGACAAAACTGACGTTTTGTCACTAGATTTCTGAGCCCTTATCTTCAAAAATTAAACAGTTAAAATAATAAACTTTATGGCAGATATTGTTATTAAAATATTATTTCGAATTATATATAAATTATTGCTTTATCTTGAGAATTCAATTTATGAGGCTTCAAACTTGTACTAAGTTTCAAAGTTAAGACATTTTAATGGGACTTAAAAAAAAAATTCGATTTCGTTGATATTCATAGTGATAGTTCTTTTCCCACTCTTCTGTTTCTTTATGAAAAACATGTTGCATCAATTTGTTTCCATCAATGTTACAACGCTGGAAGCGTACCTTCTGCGCCGGCATTTTCGCCCAATGTCTCTGACGCGATTATCTTTTGATTCTGAGTATTTTATGGTTAGATATTATTTTTGTGTTGCATTGGGTACTGGGCTTAAGTTAAAGTATGTTACAAATTAAAGCGATATTTGCGTTGATCGTACATTTTCTTATAATCATGTTTTGCAATTTATAAAGACAAGTTCAATGATCTTTAGGTGAGCAGATGTCGCTATGTGTTCTCTGTTTGTTTTGTGAGTTCTTTTTTGGGATAGCTATGTTTTCTCTCTGCTTATACTTTTTATCTTGTCAGCATTTGCTGTGTACCACACAAAAGGGCCTGTGCTGTTTGTGGACACATAAAATAGACTATTATTACTATTATTATAAATGGGAGGAAAACTTGTATTTGCTACTACTACATTTTTTTTTTTCGCAGAAAATAGCAGAAACGTAAGTGCAGTTTTGGTAATTATATGGGAATATTTATACCTATATTCGCAATGAAGTTGGCATGTTTGAATCATCAAGCTTCTTACATTGCTATTCATGACGGTTCGACGTCCGGCTGACCAAGGCGAAACTGCAACTTCACTTACCCTTTTAGCAAGACGTCCGTCAAGATTAAACATATTTGTAAGTATTTAGTTTAGTTATATAGAAAAAAAAAAACGTGAATTGAAAAATTGTAAGAAAAGAAATAACGACTAAAGATATCAAGCGCACTAAAGTTATCCGCGTAGGCAGGAGGGCGTCTTGAGAAGTCCGTCTTTTAGCCCTCTTCAAACCTGACTGACGATTTCACCGAAGCACTCACAAGGGTTTCAATAATTTAAACAAGTACGAGAAAACCGACCAGCTCCAAATGTGGCTACAAATAGGGAATGCGCGATGTGGAGGATCTTGCCCGATCCTTTAAGGAGAATCAAAATCCAGATCTACACACTGCGCCAATGACCTGCTTTGCTACTTTGTTTTGTTTACTAAGATACCACAAAATATCCTGCGAACGCTGTAAGTCGCTGCCATGGTTGAAGAGGTTGCGTCAAGACTCAACTACGCAGGACTGGCAACGCCTTCGTTTGTTTATGACCGCAGCGCCGGTGTTGTCTTGTCTCACGATAACAATACTCAGCGATCTCCCGAAAACGTGTCAGGAGAGAGAAAGAAGGAAAGATAGTGCTTTATGAGCTTTTATGTAAAGCAACATACAGAGTAAGTCTAAGCACGTGGCAATTAGTTTCTCTGAAAAGAACAGTGCACCAGCAGAAAACGGACAATAACTGCGTGTGCTCTGCTGTCCATGCCATCTCTAGTTCCCGAAATGCCCCTCTTCAGGTTCACGAGGAGGCCACAGTCAGCTGGTGGGGGTTTTGCTTTCTGTCTGAGCCGCCGCCTTTATGATTTAGCGCTTATTAGGTCGGAGCCGCTAGTATTGCCCACGTCGCTTTTAGGTCTGGCGGCATTTCGATTTTGACGCCGGCGTTTGCTCCTGGGGACGATAGTAAATTGACAAAAGTGTTGCTTAACACCGGTGCCTCCAGCGAGTCAAAGATATAGCATGTCCCTCTGCAAACTACGTGCACGTGGATACAGGATTACAACGGGTGTCTTTAAAACTCGTAACTCTAAAAATGGTTTCAGGGTGTTCGTGTGGATTTTTAGCCTTATCGGTTTTTGCTTTGCTATTTTATAACTCACGTCGAACTATGAAAAGCTAGGAAACAGCTTACGCATCGGCAGAACGCCGTCTTTTTTTTTTTTTTTTAAATCCTCTGACATCGTGATTATAGACAGTTTGGCCGGTAGAAATTTAGGCCTAGTTTTGTCTGCTGTTTCAAAAAGAGCTCCCTCCCAGGTACCTAAGCTAAGGCAGTCAGAGAGCCGGAGTTGAACTTTCTCCACAAGGGCTCTCGAATTCTCCTCCCGGAACACTGCGGACGTGGGATAACGTCAATCAATTCGTAGATTGTCTTTTTACAACATTTGGGGTTGACCGATTTTCTGGCACTCGTTGGAATTATTGCAATTTGTGTGAGTGAGTGTTTAGAGAAATTTTTTACTCTGTTAAAAAAGGGGCAAAAACTGACGTCTCAATACACCCTCCAGCCTACAAGGACGACTTGTGCGCTAAAAATCTTTATTCGTTGTTATATTTTGATTTTCACTCTTTCAATATCACATTCTTCATTTTACTGGAATAAATAATCGCAAATACTTTTGATCTTAACGGACTTCTTGGTGAAACTGACAGTAAAGTCGCTGGTTTACCTTGGTCGGCCTGACGTACGACTGTTTTGAATAGCAGTGTAACAAAATTGGTGGCTCAAGCATTCCCAATTCATCACGATTACATGTATAAGTATTCGTATATATTTTCCATAACTGTACCTCCTTTTCTACTACTTCCTGTAAAAGAAAAGTGTAGTAGTAGGGATTAAGAGATTTTGTCCCGCTTTGGCGTAAAAATTGCAGAGAAAGCTCATAGAAATTGTCATTTTGAAGGATAAAATAGTAATGTCGGTAATATTATTAAAACAGACGAGCAACACGGGTATTGTTTTAATTAGTAAAATAGTTGAACTTGACCCCAATACCCGAATACAGCAATAAAATATATCTACTCATAGAATACAAGGAATCAAAAGATAACCTAGTTCGTGTCATGGGGCATAAATGCCGGCGTGGGAGGTACACTTTGCAGTACTGTACCTTTGAAGAAAATAAAATGATGCAACATGTATTCCATGAATAAACACGAGAGTATAGTCTACTATCAATACTAATTTTCCAAAAATCGAAGATTTTTTTTTACTCTCCCCTTAACATTTATTAACTTTGTAATTTAGAACAAGTTTGGGGCGGCATAAAAATTTCGATCTTTGAGATAAAGCAATGATTTATATATCAGTAAAAAAAAACGTTGTAATAACAATATATAGAACAGATATTCTAATATTGTTGCTTATCCTGTTTTGTAGATAACGGGTCAGAATTCTAGTCAAGAACCTTAAACGAGCCATGTTTGCTCATTTTTGACGGGAAATATATGGCCTGCACAATGCTGGAGATATATTACTCAATATTCCCCATAATCTATTATAATTGCTTAATATTTGAGATTTTTGATTTTTGTAGCTTGCGTAGTAGGTGTCACTAAACACGACATAAACAAAAACTTCAAAAATCAAATATGACGTTCTGGCGCAGTCAAACTTTTTTTTTATCTTTAAATATTAAGTTGTTTGAAAAATCTTCTTTGATTATGTCCCTTACAGAGGTTGAGAGGTAACGTATAAAAATAAACAAATAAAAAACGTCCGGACTGGCGTGCATGACGTTATCTGAACAGAGCCCTGAATGTTGTGCAACGCGCGAATGTGCTGAATTCCTGATACTGCTTCACAGCGCACAAGATCAGACACACTTAAAAAAGTAATTTCACGCACACAAAGGAAGAACTCTCACACAGCGCTGACTGACAACTCGAATTTATTATGCATCATCTTCATCTTCCTTCACTCCGATGCAAATGGAGGTGAACCCCCCCCCCCCCCCAAAAAAAAAAAAAAAAAAAACCGAGGAACGTATGGAAAACAAAAGAAAAAAGGAAAGAAAAGAAAAATGGAATAAAAACAAAAATAGAAGGAAAAAATAATGAATTCTCTGTACAGCGGACGTTGCTACTGTGCGTATTCTAAATAGTTTAACTCTTTTTCCGTTAAGGCTAGCGATGGAGTGCTCACACATCTCCTATCTAGCCTTACAATGTTAGCGGTTTCTACTATTTCTCGCGTCAGTTTGTTCCTGCTCCGTCCCAGAATGGTGCATTTGTCCAGGAGGGGAGAACATCCACACTCTCTGCAGTGGATGCCTAAATGACCCGAGTTGGCATTTTTGGCGGTATTGTTATGCTCTCGAAGTCGGTCATTTAGACAGCGACCCGTCTGTCCGATGTAACGCTTGCCACATGTGAGGGGGAAGGAGTAGATGACTCCTTCATTGCAGGACACGAACTTGGTCTGGGGGTTTTTGATGCATCCAACTCTTCGACTAGATGTCCCATTCACCTTCTTGCACAGGTGAATGGGATCTAGTCGACTTTAATGAACCCGCTAAATCGAGGCGAGACAGAGCAATTCATCGGGAATCGAATAGACCCGCGTACTCCCTCGCTTTAACATACGAAACGAGCCGGTATGTTGTCGGGGGCCTTCCGGTGGTGCGGTCTCCCAGTTCAACGTAAGTCTGTTCGGCTGAGTTCCGTCAAAACTTCGCCGCGGCATATCTTTTCTCTTCCCTCTTTTTTGTCCGTGGGGGCGGCTATACATTTCGGTTTTGTTGCGAATAAATTCAGCTGCGTTTGAAATTTAGTGTCGTCTTCTTTGTTATTGTTTTTCTCCGTGTAATCAGGGTTTAGGCTATGATGTTTCCTAACAACCTCGCCCTTCTACTTTTCAAAACTTTCACTTCTTGCCGATATGGTGTGGGTTTCGAAGCACTATAAAAATATAAATAACGCCGAGCTGTTTAACTGGAATCTCCGTTCGCGTACGCCAAGCCAGAAATTAAATAATTGTATAGTATACATTTTCTAACTCTGCTCGACAGACTGGGAGCGTTTACGTGAGTATGATTAATTTAGTTGCGTGAAATGCAACCGCATCAACTTCCTTTCGAAATGTGATATGGCTACATTATCATGTTGTAAAGAATACGTATTCAACTGGAGTCTCGTATCTTTATATATATATATATATATATATATATTACTAAATACTCGCATTAAATATTTAAGCAAAACGCTTCTATAGGCGTGCTTTAAAAGCTGAAAGTTGGCGCGAACAAATGCACGTGTTGGAACCTACCGGTTTAATAAAAAATACCATTTGTGTTTTTCGGATCGCCTAAAGAAACAGTTAAGTGGAAAAAAGATAAACGTTCCTGTGAATGTGACGCTATATTCACTGAAGACGCTCTATTAACTGAAAGCAATGCTTGACGTTCCGTCAGGCATTGCTTCTTCTTTATTCTTTATTCTTTATTCATAAGTTACCCCGCATTGCCCGAAGGCGTTACTGCAGGGGGGTTACAAACGTGAAAAAAAACAATTCTTCGGTTGCAGAGCACACTTGTTCCTCCGACAGCTTGTTCCATTGTTGGATGGTCTTGACAAAAAAAGAATTAGCGTACATGTTTGTTCTGGCACGGTATTCTCGTATTTTAAAACAGTGATCGGTCCGGCTTGAAATATAGTGCGGTTGCTTTAGGTAATCGTCTTTGTTAATGCCCAGTCGACCATTAAATATTGAAAACAAAAATTTCAGTCTTAATTTGTTCCGTCGGGCTGAGAGTAATTCCCAATTTAATTCTCTTTTCATGTCAGTACAACTATCCTTTTGCCCATATCGTCCCAGAACAAACCTCGCTGCCCTATTTTGAATTTTTTCTAGTTTTTCAATTAGATACTTCTGCGCAGGGTCCCATACAACACATGCATATTCTAGAATTGGTCTAACACATGTCAGATATGCCGTTTTCTTCAATTTTGTTTCGGAACATTTTAAATTTCGCTGAATGAAGTTTAATGCCCTGCCGGGCCTTAAGACTACATCATCGACTTCGGCGTTCCATGAACAGCCCAAGCCACTCGATTCATTCTCCTGAGTTCAAATCGGCTAATACCGCAACTCGATTCACTACGGAGACACCAGTCACGTTGTTCTATTAGCTGTGTGGAGCTTTGGGCAAGCACTTTCACTTTTCCCAGCGATGTGCTCAAATGTCGCCTAGTTTATAAAGCTATAAAGCGCATACAATTCTCGCTTCTACTTGAATGGGTCTACAGTGAACACTAGGAAACAGTGTGTCAGGCAACAAAATTACAATGTCCTAATCACTAAAAAAACCCTTCTTAAATTTTGTTAATCTGCATACCTGGCTTTTCTACCATGTGGTTTATAGTTGACACACCACTGACCTGCCTTCTTGGAACTCATGTCGGTGTGCCCGACGCCCATCTTCGGGACGGTTTATGTGACTATGTTATCTTCATGCATGTAGTGTACAACGAGTCATCCCATGACCTGCATGCCACCAAAAATGGTTTGTTTAACAAAGTATTTGTCATCTTTACCAGTCTTAAGCCACGAGCCAAATATACATACTTACATCAACATATGCAGCTTCTTTTTTTTTTGTAAGAAAAATAACTTTGTAAAAAAAAAAGAACACTGGAAAACCATAATTTTTTTTTTTGATAACGTTACTCACCACAGCAGACGTCGTGTAGAGAGTATAAAGTAATAATTACATTAGTTAACTAAACACCACTGATCATGTATTGAAATATTCACTGAAACTGGCACATTCCAATTAAAACTGTGCTGACGGTCAGTGTATAAATATCCACTGACCGTGAGCACAATTTTAATTAGAATGTGCAAGTTTATATTCTGAACTGGGGGTTTCTATACTTCATGATGAAGTTCTAGTGGATTCTTCTGATAACGCCGATAACAGGGCCCGATACTGCCCCAGCTTCTTTTTTTTTTTTCTGGAAAGGCGGGGGGGGGGGGGGAGTTATAGATATATCCTAGACCATTAACGTTATTGAGTATATAGGCTTTTGTATCCTCTACTTTTAAGCCTCTTTTTCATATAATGTCCTGGTTCCTTGAATGGCTTATTAGCCGCAAAAAAAAAATATAATTTTCGTACAAATTTGGCGTGTTTACTATCAATGTGGCTCACAGAGACTCTTTGCGATTAATCGAAGGAAGCAGAACAGAGAATGGCGAGCAAGACATCATTATGAACCCAAGAACGCAGAACTTTTGAAATTCATGATTGATTCGAGAGGTTTGAAACCATGCTCGAGTTCAACGAACTCCCAAGTCACCATGAGTTTTTAAGCTAGAGGCTCTTGCCGGTGCTCGTGGTCTATACTCATTAGAAAATCATCATGACCAGCAATATTTCAATATAATTAATTTACTCTCGAAATTTGCACGCTGAGAATTATGCACGATGCCTTAGAGTTATTCTTACTCGAAGAGTTCTTTGATTTGGAGCTATTCTTACGCAAACAGCAATACTTAGTTTTCCACCGGCTGCCCAAGACGAGCATAGGTGTGAGATCTGTTTTCGGCGCTTTAATTTTGACTAAATGGTACGCATCTATGTGTGTTATTGAGTTCCGCGTTGCGTTTTAGTGTATACTTCCGTGGTTTATGATGCGTTAATAGACCTACGTTAATTTATATCACTATGCGGAGCTAGTGTGAAAATAAACTGAAGATGTGGATAACTAAATTTAGCCAGGAAACTGAATTTGTGTGATGGTCTGCGACGTCTCGCAATGCAATACTGCGCGCGTTCGATTATGGGACGTCACAGGCAATGGCTTCAGGAAATGAGGCTTGGCGTAATGCGGCTTGACGAAATGCGGCTTTACAAAATCGTGAGCAACTATCCCAACAACGTTTCACGTTAAAAGCAGTAAATATTTCCATTGGTACGGGAAAGCTTTCCATGTTCCCTGGAAGTTCGGGTACATCATATACCCGTGTAGTTTTAACGCGAAACGTTTTTCGGCTAGTTGCTTCGGATTTCGTGAAGCCGCATTTGGTGAAGCCGGATTTCTTGAAACCACGTCTCTTGAAGCCGCATTTTTTGAAGCCGCATTTCGGAAAGCCCTGGCTTGTTACGTCCCATAATGCAAAGCGCAGTGTTGCATTATTTTGGAACGTCATATACCAGTTTCGCCGTTAAATTTAGCGGGAAAGTTGGATTGGTGTATAGGTCTGTGAAGGTCCCATATTGCAAGGCGCACACTGTTGCATTATGAGACGTCACAGACCTAAATGGCCGTATAGGTCCCATGTGTTACATTTGTCGGTCCAATTAAATATTATTTTTTTCTTCTAGCGCTTTCCTTGAAACTGTTCGTACAAATTCAAATTTAAAAGTTTTCACTGCTTACACAAAAAACACACGAGAATGGGCCGTCCGCGAAGCGGTGCGTCGGGCTCACGGTCTCGGCAATGAATGGCCACAGCCTCTTGTTTACGAGAAGGAGAGGCCATAGCTGTTTGGCTCGAGGCTCGTGTTCCTTGACGTAGAGGCCCGAAGTTGAGGGATCGGGAGGCCCGTCTGGGGACCGCCGACCAACTTTCGCCTGGCCCAAGTCGTGCGACCAAGTTGGGCCTCTAACACGTGACCTCTTGCCACGTGACATATACGGAAATTTATTTTATTTACTAAATATAGCACGTCACGTGATCTACACGTCACGTGACCTACACACCGATTCAGTTTCCCCGCCAAGTTTAGCAGAACAACTTACGTAAGCTGACCTGATGTCAGGTGACGCTAGAACGTTTCACGTATGCGATTCAATTGACCAGAGATGTGCCATACGAAATCTTTATTCGTATCCAGCCTTTCAAAAATGCGTATGTTTTTTTACGACATCAATAAATATCACCGTAAAACACCGACTTTGCGGGAGCAATAAATTTCGAACAAACGCGAACAAATTTAAGAGCTAAACCACAAAAACACGAAACCTTAATTGAAAATACAACTGCATTTAACGTACTCTTATCGTGTTGTTTATGTGATTAGCATAGTTTGTCCTATGTCTGAATGAGAATACGTGACCTTGACGTTTTCATGGTTCAAATACGAGTTTTGCATTTTTGAGGTTTAAAAGCTCATGCTCCCCCCTCTGTGTGTTTGTTTGTTTCAATATGTCTAGATTTGGGGTTGAAGAATTTTCTCGAAGACGCAAGAACTTCTGTCAAGAGTAAATACCTTCTTTCGGTGTGTGAAGGCGACGAGAGCAGCCTCCAAAACCTCGCAGAAGATGGCAACAATTTTCTCCTGAAGTACCAGAAAGATAAAATCTGGGGCTACGGTTATGCCACAGTCAATGACGTCGAAAAAATTTGGGCTACCCTTAGAGCAATCACCTTCGTGTCTGTAAGTTGACTGCTACGTTTTGGCAATCGTTTTCTCCAAACCCAAACAAAATTCGGGTGAGTCGACATCACCGTGTAAAATATATACGTATGTAGGTGTCGAGGCACATAACGGCGAACGCTGCGAGACGAATGACCAGATAAAGTTCTAGAGATGCTTTAAATATGGGCCAGACAGATTGTGCCGCCTTTGCCGACCTTCTCTTGTCGTACCGAGATGCCGAGTCACTAATGCAGGCGTTGACGAGCCTCCACAAAGGCCTATGCTGAGGAGAAGGACACAGTAGCACCTAATGTGACATTGGCCTGTCCTGTTGTTGCAATGATGAAGTGAGCGAACGGAACAAGAACAGAGAAAAACGGAAGTTCAATTAAGGCGTTGCACAAAGCACAGCTGCATTATAGCCCCTTCAGTTTTCAAAAGTAGAGCAAGGTTGCACGTGCCGCCCTTGGGAAGTTCATGGCGGCACAGCGCAGCACTGAGCTAGATTTCAGCCATGTTCTTCCCAGAAGTAGCCCGCGGCACGTGTCTCGAGCATTTCCAAAACAATGAATGGCGCCACTTTTCCCAGGATAGAGGGGCTTTAAGCTCCCTGAAAGCGCATATAGGCGCGAGCCTTATTCTGACAGCATCTCCGCCGGCAAGACGACGACACTGAGAAAAAAATAAATAAAAACAAACTAGTAACTTGCTGCCATGGCAGCTGTGCGCGTGCGTTTTCCGCCCGTCATGTCCGCTCTGACTTCGACGGAGGCTGGCTGGAACACCGCGCCAGAGATCACTTTGCTTCAATGCGTTCATGAAACTGGTTTTGCCGCCGTTCAGGCACAATACCCTTTTCAAAAGTCCATCAAGCAACATTGGCAGTGGCCACTGCTTGGACACAAAGTGCGTGATTTGATGAGAAGCCTCGCCCAACCATTGCTCGTTTTCAATGCGAGCTGAGCCGAGTTCACTACAAACGTTGACACACGCTTCGTCTCCAACACATGCTTAGAGTGTGTGAGCATGCAGTGGCCGACAGGCGTTGGCGCAGACTTCTCAAGGGGGTCTATTGTCTAAGCAATATACGCTGCTGAAGTATGAAGTTCTACATGACGCGGCACATCCAGAAAGCGACGTCAAAGTCAGGGTCGGGAGAGTTTCCCTCGGTAGTGCAAAGTCTTTATTGCGTGTTTACGTTTTTCTAAGGTGGAAACACTGGTGAAATGATGTCATGATGATAAGGTGAAACAAGTAGCTCGGATTTGCACTGCTTTTAATGTGTTGACAAGGTGTGATTGATTGGGGTTCAAACTCGCTGCAGAATACTGTAGTATAGGTCAAATGTAAGTTTCATAAATCATTTTTTGAACATGTGGAGGGGTATCACGAAGGGCTCGTCTCATTAATCCGAGAGTCTTAGACGCTTCTGCAGAAATGGTGGTTTCATTATGGGCTTTTCAAGAAAGGTTACGAGTTCATATGATGCCAGCATATTTGTACATGGAAAAAGGGTCCAATCACCTCGTTGTCAATTGAATACTGATATGCTATCAAGGACTGTTTTCTGGATAATTGAATTAATTTGCACTTAGATTTACTTAGCCACATCAGCCATTCTCCTCACGCGTGGCCAATTTCCTCTGTATCATTCTGAAGTTGATAGTTGTAGGTTAGTGATGAAGTTTATATACGACACACTAATCTGCAAAACGCCATCTTTTGGGGGAAAGTTTGCACGAAAGGTCGTTAATGAAAATTAAGACAAGCAGGGGCAAAAGATGGAACCGTGCGCAACCCCTGGCGTAGCATATGCCAGTCATGATGCGTGATCATTAGGGGCTGTACTGGACGTGAGATGCGTGAAAATGACCAATCCAGGAAAGAACTAAAGGGTCTAAATGTAGAGACGATAACTTGAAGAGAAGCCTTTGATGAGGAACACGGTCGAAGGCTTTTGAGAATCCAGGAATATTGCGTCAGTTTGTACATGACATTCAAGGTTAGTATGCAACTCCAAAAGACATTTGCACAGCTGGGTGTTGCAAGATAAACCTCTTGAGAAGCCAGGCTGATGTCTGAAGAGAAAGATGTTTGTAGACAGGTGAGTCATCATTTTCAAATACAAACTATGATCTAGAAGATTAGACGAGGTGGAGGTTAAGTTGATGGGAATATAGGTAGAAGCTAAAAATCGAATTCCCGGCTTGTTGATTGGGACAAGCCTGCTGATCTTTTAGTCAGAAGATAGACAACGTTCAGAGAGTGACTGGTCGAAAATAAGATCAAGCCGTTCGCTGGAAATAGGAGTTGCATTTTTAGAACTTCGTCATTGATATTGTTTAGGGTCTGTTGAGCTACGCTACCGCTACGGAAACACGTTTTAACCGCCACCTATCAATACGAGCCCCCAATCTGGCTTGAGCGCCGTTGCTAGGAGAGTCTATCACTGCAGGCTGTCCTCCTCTCCCTCTCTTTTTTCGTCGCCCCGTTGGGGGTCCAGGCGATCATATACACGCACGCCGCATCACTTGTCAGAAACCCTGCCGACGCTACCATCAGATTGTCCAATCATTAAGCGAAAAAAAAAGAAAGACGTTTACAATCCCCTGTAACGCCGAATTAGAGCGCAGCTCTTGAGGAGGAGGAAGGAAGGGTACTGAGGGGAGAAGGTGGAAAGCCCCCCACTGCTAACATGGGTGTGGATCGACGTGTGCTTAACGAAAGTCGCAGAAAATGCACATCTTCGGTGAGAGGGTCGTGTGTAAATTTGGCGGGAATTTAGCGGGACAATGTTTTCCCCTAGCTTTAGCGGGGAATTTTTTCCACTATATCCAGCGGGGAAATATTTCCTGCTAGACTAGATTTGGCGGGGAAGTTTTTTCCGCTAGAATTAGTGGGGAAATCTCGTTCGCTAAATTTAGCGGGGAATTTAGCATCATCCTCGTCGTCGTCGTCACTGATGACGTCATCAGTGACGTCACAAGTGTCTTCATGTGTGATGTCTTCAATGACGATGACGATGACGTCATTGTGATGACGTCATCCTCATTGTAATCGTCATCGCGCGGTTACGCCGACGGCGACGGCGACGCCGCTCAAGCCTGGAAACGGGCGCCTAAGAGCTGCAGTCGAAAAACGGCGTCCTCACGGCCGATCCTTGTCTTTGTGGATTTCGTAACGCACTGTATACCGATCACACCCAGAAGAAAACAAGAATTCGGGGCGCAACGGATCCCTTTCAAAAGACAGCCCTCTGCCGGCAGCTGTGGAATCCCTGCACAATGGCGGACTGAGATAGCAATGTCATGGTACATTTTATGTGTTTGGTTGGAATCAACGGCAAAACACACCCACATAAAAAAGGTGATGAGCAAAGTGACGTCTCACTTTCGACGCTTTTTGACTGGCTCATCCGGTCCTACCGTTCGTCGTGGTCCGGCGTTCGCTATTTCATGTAATGAGTCGCACGTTCCACGATATCAGTTGTTCCGCCGTTGTGCAGAGGTTTCGATGTTCTAAATCATCGGCACGTGACTTTTAAAAGGGGTCTACCAGTGGGTGTGATTAGCTAAGTCGGTTAAGGCAAACGTACAAGGACGACGAGTGCCGCGTGATGCAGTTTTCGCTGCTGCTGGATTGACACCATCGCTTCGTAGCGTAGGTAGCGAACATACTTCGAATGAAACGGAGTATAAAACATTCCATGGCGTTCGCGCCTCGCTGCGTCTCCAGGGTCACTGGCGTAAGGCCCAAGGTTGCCAGTCGCTATAGTTTAGGATTGTGTGTCGCCAGCGCCCCGAAGAAAAGGCCTTGCGGTTATTTGTTCTATGAAAATAAAGGAGGGCGCTGGCAAGGAGGAATCTGCATGGACAAGCCCCTCCCCCCTCCTTTGCCCTGCGCAGGACCCAGAGCGTCGACATGGCGGAGGAGCAGGCGAGCGACACCCAAAACAACCTTGAACCTTGCGCAGTAGTTGCGAAGAGAGAGTATCCTCGCCCACTAAGATGGCCCGGGAGCTCACGTGACCAACCCAGCCAAGATAATACCTGCGCTCACCGCGACTCATCATGGCCATGGTCCTCAGATTCACGCAATCACGCAGATTAAAGCAGTCACCGGACTCATATCCATCCTGTGGCTTACGTCTTGATTCAGGCTCATGCTCAAGAATCTAAAATATAACGATCACACCCGAAATATTTCAAAACTCACGCTCAAGAGTACTTAAAGCCCAAGCTCACACTAACACTCGTGAGTTCACAGATATCACGATCACATTCACGATCAGACTCACGCTCGTGAATTCTCAGGACTCTCACTCACACTCATGAGTTCTCAGAACTCACGATCTCACTCACACTCACAATTTTTCGAGACTCACAGCCTCACTCATGACCACCTCAAGCGATTGTGAGTGATCGCACTTATGAATGAGAATGCCAATGTATGATCATGTAATCCGTGCTAGATGCATAAGCCGACTCGGGCAGCACAGAGCAAAGCTAACGCAATGTCGATAATGAAGGCGGTTGCTCCGCTTTAATAAAAGTTTCGCGGTCACCGGTAAGCAGGTTTTTGTCAAAGCGCGCCCAACAAACGCGGCGCAATAATTCCATGGACTTGATGAAGAAAATGGCCGCTACCGAAAGGTTGCCATGGATATATTCCGGCCGTCCACGACGAAAAACCACGGCCGCCACTGCAAGGCACGAAAAACAGGAGAACCCTGAAGAGCGCTTTTTGGAGATCGGACCTACGTGGCCTCCTACACGCCACCATAACTTGGCAAACGGCGAAAACTATGGCCCGAGTGAACCAATCAGCGCGTCAAAGCGAGTCACCTGAGCAATTTTGATTCAAGCGTTTTAGAGCGCAGCTCTTCGGCGCCCGAGGCGTCTGCGTCGTCGTCGGCGTCGCCGTCGGCGTCGGCGTAACCGCGCGGTGCATTATGGGTAAATTTCCTCGCTAAGTTTTACGGAAAATTTTCCCCGCCAAATTTAGCGAAAAAAACGTTCCCGCTGAATTTAGTGGTAAAATTCCCCCGCTAAACTTAGCGGAAAGAATTCCCCGCTAAATTTAGCAGGGAAATTTTCCTTTAAATGGAAGGCGAGCAAGAGAGGAGGAGGGGCATAGCCTTCTCTCCGTACCTTCCCCGTCATCCTCCTCAAAAGCTGTGCTCTAATTCGGCGTTAGAAGGGATTGTAAGCGTCTTTCATTTTTTTTTTGTTCTACCGAGAGCGGTCACGTGTTTCGCTCCACCCTTTTGTGTTACTTGAAGCCGTTGTCCCGCTCGCTCACAGCCACACGAGGTCACAAAAGAAGCTGGGGAGGCTTAACAAAAGGCATGGTCGAAGGCAGATAGATGATGCGGCTAAGTTCCCTCTTCTTGCTTTGTCTGGCCTTCTCGGGCTAAAAGTAAGCGAATTCCGTTTTGCGTAATTTTACAGCGGAGGTGTTAAGGGCTAGGTTCCCCAGGATCGTGTCCGGTATCCCGACAAAAACCTACCTGGACAGCTACCGCCATCTATAAGCGACGGCGGCAAGCACACAACCAGTCTGGTTTCCGCCGTCGCTCGTAGATGGCGGCAACCTTTCTAGCTATCATAGAAGAATTGGTAGGTGGGCGTGTTGGTGGGAATTCATCGTAGGAAACAGCGCGAAAAACAGACGACGACGAAGAAGAAGCACATGTAACGAGCGCAGCGCTCGTCACGTTTGTTTCTTCGTCCTCGTCTGTTTTGCGCGCTGTTTCCTACGATCCTACGTTCTTATCAGTTTCGGATTGGACTCACGATGGGTCGGCCGCGCGCAGCTGCAGAAGAAGCGGCGAAGCGGCGCGAATGGGTCCGCAACCACCGCAAAGTCGCTGTCGCCTTGACTTCCACTGCGTCCAGCGCTTCAGATTTCCTTGCCAAAGAGCACATCGCTCGCCTGAATAGCCGCCGCCGAGAACAGAAGCAGCGAGGTAAAGGGCGCCGGTGGGCCAACGCTACGGACGACGATCGTGCCACGGAGGCCAAGCGCAAGCGTGAGGCCCGGCGACGACTGCACTCCACGCCGGCTGAACAGCTCCCGGGTGCGACGGCGAGGTTCCGGAGGGAGTTCGTGGATGATGATGATGTAAACGTTAATTTGAAGAACCCGTTTGGCATCACGTGCGCCGTGTGCGGCCGACTCTGGTTCGCCGGAGACGTATCCACGATTGGCGGCGTGACGGACGAGAAGAATCGAGAATCGGGCGCGTGCGCGTGCGGCAGTGTGTCGAGTACAGCTCCGCTGGTCTTCCTTCTTCACGAGACAGGAAAGGCTGAACTTTTGTTTTTCAACCTCCGTTTTGAGTTGTTTATAGTTAATGGCATTGACAAACTACACCCTCCACACACAACGACCGCAAGATAACAAGGTAAACAAAAAAGGATCGAACGTTGTCGAAGCACAAGTTAAAGCTAAGAGTAAGACCATGAGAACATGAGACAAGATACGCGCTGTCAACGTTTCTAAAAAAAAAAAAAGAGCGTCGGCACGCTATAGTAGGTTACAAGTCAAGAAGGTAGCGGCAAATGCCCCTCAAACGGAATCATATATCCCTCCGCCACCTCCGCATCCAATAGAGTCCCATCGTTTCCGTGACGTTGCGGCCAACGCGCGAGGAGGGTCGTGCCTTTCTGTACATATTTGCTTTATCTCTCGACTTTGACTTAGCATTGTGGAAGCCACGACAGGGAGATTAAGTCTTCCCCCTTCCGATGGAAACAAAGACGACTTTCGGGGATTAGCTTCCCCCTCCGATTGATACAAAGGCTGCTTTCAGGGGCTCGGTTCCTTCTCCGATGAATACAAAGGTCGCTTTCTTAAAAAGTGGGTGTCGGAGACAAGTTGGCACCACTCTGTGGCCATTATCAATCCATTGAAGCGGAACAAGGAGCGTTTCCAGGGAACTCTTCTTTCGATTGTGGAGGGATTAGAAACCGGCGCACCACGCTTGTGGGAGGAGCTTCGCCTACCTTCTTAACTTGTAACCGACTATAGGTATTTTGGTGTCACCACGCAGAGATAAGAATTGCGTCCCTCAGTGGGGGTGTCGTAAATCTGGCACTTTCGATTATCTTGAGGCGTTGTTTCTTCAGAATTACACAGAAAGACAAAATCTCATTGAAGGTGCTACAAGTAGTGCGAGGCACAGTCAGGTGAGTTTGTTCTACCCAATTTGAGTGCACCACTGTTCAAAGCTTCAGCGCAGGCCCTTCTTGGGTTAAAAGTAAGCAGATCTCGTTTTGCTTAATCTTGTTTTTGTATTCTTTTAATGTCGGATTTGTGGAGGTCAAGAAATCGAACTACCTCACCCTACCGGCAGAGCAGATTCACGAAGGATACTCCTGACACTCAAACAGAAATGGCGTTGCGTACGGTATTTCATGATGGCGTCGGCGCGACCCATCCCAGTCTGCACATCTATTGGTCGCACCAAAATGGTATCGGCCCAATCTTTCCGATTTTATTCCAATATCGGCGTAACACTGTGCTGCCTGTTCTGTATATTCCCACGTCTTCGTTCCTATTTTGCAAGTGGAGACTATTTTTATATCCAAGTTTAACTGATAAAACTGGTGTACGCGCGACACGTAATTTTCGGCTCTTGACGAACGGAGAGTCCGAACGTATTTGCAAAAACTATTATCGAGCATTTCCTCATCCTGAGCGACTTCGTGTGGTGATTAATCATACTCGATGTTTTTACCACCGTGCACCAAAACTGTACCCCACAAGCGATAAGCATGAACGGCTATGAAATCGTGGGTGTATTCAACTGCATCACAATTACGCCCCTTTCACACCGTGTGAATAAAGGACGCAAAGTTCACACATACACACTTTTTACGAGATTGATTTCAGACACCATTATTCTACGAGTGGTGCGTAAAAAGGGCGTGTAATGTGTGTAAATCATCGGTACAACCTTCTTACACCCACCAATATTCAGAAAAAAATGTAGAAAGTGTGTAAGAAGAGTGCTTTTTTAGCTTACTCCCTTCTTAACTTTTTACACGTTCATGGGGGTTACAATGTATACTATCTACCATGGTGTATTATTCATTATTTTGTTTCCGTGTGTTGTGGGTTCTAATTTGTATATACTTGGGCGTGCTTTTCGGGGTTTATTTTTCTTACATATTCTGCAAATTTCGGTGCCAATATTTGTGTCTTACATATACATAAAATTGGTCTTCATCTGGGCATATATTCGGAGAAACAGGTACCGCGCACATGGGATTTCCCCACCCGCAGGGAAGAACTGCGGGTTACATTTTGAAAACGTCTTTGTAGTGATACGAGAAGGGAAATGTATAAGGAATGCAGCTCCCAAACAAAGGAGCAACCCGATGATAATTCATTCCCTTAGCTTAGTTAAAAAAAAAATGAACGAAAGTATAATTCTGTATATCTTGTGTCCTTAGCATTTCAGGACTTCTCTATTTCAGATTAATTTATTCACTGATTATTTATTCAGCTGTCTGAATTTTAGCACTTCTCGACGGTTATTGGTATTTACCGAAAGCATGGAACCCTATTCATTGGCAACTAAATATCGAGCAATTTAGCTGTTTTCCTTCACATCGGGTAGACTCGTGAACTTTTTGCGAAAGAGGATTGTCATCAAGTCTGCGCCAAATGTAGAGAAAAAAACAAACAAACACGAATACCAGATTGTCCAAATGTGGCGAGCCGACATATCGATGCATGTCATTATCGCCTTGTCATAGGATAAGTTTAGACATGTGTACTTTTCTTTTTGTTCTTTCTTTGCACAGACACTCTACTTCAACAGCCCCAAGAAAAAAGAAATGATCTGGTTTTTGGGAATAAGGATAATCCCAGGTGTATCAAATAAAACTGAGGCCCTCTCATTATTCTACAACAGTTCGCCAAAGTAAGTTATGCCGCACTGGCCACAACTTTGTTTAATGACTCCGAGCAGTGTCAAAAGCCCGTTGCAACACAAACGAAAGCTAAAACACAAAGTGGCCAAGCATTTGTTTTCCCCAAATGGGACAGTTGGTGGTGACAAAAGCGTAGGAACACGAATAAATGATCTCATCTAAAGCTTTTCGAGAAGCTTCATTGGCATCGTTAGCTCCTATAATAGCATTAGTAGCCCTCAGACTGAAACGTGTCATCAAATAAAGTTTAGGCTGGGATTAATTATTTAAACTTGGATTTTAGTGATCGCATATTGCTTAATGGGCCTAAGGAAAGAGGGTAGAAAGTTACATCTTGCATTTCGGTACGGTATTTCTAAGGTATGTGCGAACTCGTTCGTACCTTCTTTCCTTCGAAAGCTCTCCGCCTTTTCACTGTGATACATCCGCGGTACCCAAAGCGCGTCAGCCAAGCCCAGCTCACGGATTGGACAAGTGGACTGTGTCACTCGGACTTATGCGCTCGCAGCAATCAATCCGTCGACGAATACTTGGAAACTCGGTTGTTGCCAATGACCGCCTTGACGGCACTTATCAACAATTCCGAAGGACAAGTTTCATTGTGACTTTAAAGAGCACGGCAGAAGCTTGGAGCCATCGCACCGGTTCGGAAGCACCTCACGACCACGCAATTTCTTATTCCGCATATGGGTTCAATTTAAGCTGAATGAAGAAGTTGAAAAATCAATTATCGCCCCTTTCAGAAGGACAATGGACGGAGTATAAATTAAGTTTTGAGATTAAATAAGATTAGAGATTTTTAGTAGAGAGTTTCGTTAACACCGATAACGATACCTTATACTTGGCCGAAACTTTTAGGCATGCATCGTGTCGATATCGGGCATGTTACCGCAGCCCACCACCTGTAGATTCTGACTCAAATCATCTACGCTTCGGCGCACCGGGGACGAATTGGTCGCGCTTCTGGTTCCGGGTGTCTTCAACCAGAGTATTAAAGGTTACAAAGAAAAAGTAACGAAATACGTTACTCGTTAATTGCACGGAAGCCGTTTCCGTTACAGTCACCGACACAAAGTAACGCCGTTACTTTTGCTTTAATTTATAAATATAAATTGACGGTAACAGCGTTTTCTATTAGAGACAGCGTTTTTGGACACTGGGACTGAGGGCGTGGGCATGGAGGCTTTTCTGAAGTGTGACTTTTTGCGAACGGAAAAGGCTGGCACATTTTTGAAAGTAGGTTAAGAGAGTGCAATATCGAATGACTTGGCGCCTCTACTTTGTTTCAGCTTAAGTCCGGACGCAGCCGACGCTGCCAGCTAAAGGGACCTATCAAGCCACGACATATACGCAAGCTTTTTGTTTTTGATTGATTGTGCGATGATACAGCATGGAAAAAAGTTATGCTGAACACCACAATGGGGCTTTTCTGAAGTGTGACTTTTTGCGAACGGAAAAGGCTGGCACATTTTTGAAAGTAGGTTAAGAGAGTGCAATATCGAATGACTTGGCGCCTCTACTTTGTTTCAGCTTAAGTCCGGACGCAGCCGACGCTGCCAGCTAAAGGGACCTATCAAGCCGCGACATATACGCAAGCTTTTTTGTTTTTGATTGATTCTGCGATGATACAGCATGGAAAAAAGTTATGCTGAACACCACAATGGGGCTTTTCTGAAGTGGGACTTTTTGCGAACGGAAAAGGCTGGCACATTTTTGAAAGTAGGTTAAGAGAGTGCAATATCGAATGACTTGGCGCCTCTACATTGTTTCAGCTTAAGTCCGGACGCAGCCGACGCTGCCAGCTAAAGGGACCTATCAAGCCGCGACATATACGCGAGCTTTTTTGTTTTTGATTGATTCTGCGATGATACAGCATGGAAAAAAAGTATGCTGAACACCGCAATGGGGCTTTTCTGAAGTGTGACTTTTTGCGAACGGAAAAGGCTGGCACATTTTTGAAAGTAGGTTAAGAGAGTGCAATATCGAATGACTTGGTGCCTCTACTTTGTTTCAGCTTAAGTCCGGACGCAGCCGACGCTGCCAGCTAAAGGGACCTATCAAGCCGCGACATATACGCAAGCTTTTTTGTTTTTGATTGATTCTGCGATGATACAGCATGGAAAAAAAGTATGCTGAACACCACAATGGGGCTTTTATGAAGTGTGACTTTTTGCGAACGGAAAAGGCTGGCACATTTTTGAAAGTAGGTTAAGAGAGTGCAATATCGAATGACTTGGTGCCTCTACTTTGTTTCAGCTTAAGTCCGGACGCAGCCGACGCTGCCAGCTAAAGGGACCTATCAAGCCGCGACATATACGCAAGCTTTTTTGTTTTTGATTGATTCTGCGATGATACAGCATGGAAAAAAAGTATGCTGAACACCACAATGGGACTTTTCTGAAGTGTGACTTTTTGCGAACGGAAAAGGCTGGCACATTTTTGAAAGTAGGTTAAGAGAGTGCAATATCGAATGACTTGGCGCCTCTACTTTGTTTCAGCTTAAGTCCGGACGCAGCCAACGCTGCCAGCTAAAGGGACCTATCAAGCCGCGACATATAGGCAAGCTTTTTTGTTTTTGATTGATTCTGCGATGATACAGCATGGAAAAAATGTATGCTGAACACCACAATGGGGCTTTTCTGAAGTGTGACTTTTTGCGAACGGAAAAGGCTGGCACATTTTTGAAAGTAGGTTAAGAGAGTGCAATATCGAATGACTTGGCGCCTCTACTTTGTTTCAGCTTAAGTCCGGACGCAGCCGACGCTGCCAGCTAAAGGGACCTATCAAGCCGCGACATATACGCAAGCTTTTTTGTTTTTGATTGATTCTGCGATGATACAGCATGGAAAAAAAGTATGCTGAACACCACAATGGGGCTTTTCTGAAGTGTGACTTTTTGCGAACGGAAAAGGCTGGCACATTTTTGAAAGTAGGTTAAGAGAGTGCAATATCGAATGACTTGGCGCCTCTACTTTGTTTCAGCTTAAGTCCGGACGCAGCCGACGCTGCCAGCTAAAGGGACCTATCAAGCCGCGACATATACGCAAGCTTTTTTGTTTTTGATTGATTCTGCGATGATACAGCATGGAAAAAAAGTATGCTGAACACCACAATGGGGCTTTTCTGAAGTGTGACTTTTGCGAACGGAAAAGGCTGGCACATTTTTGAAAGTAGGTTAAGAGAGTGCAATATCGAATGACTTGGCGCCTCTACTTTGTTTCAGCTTAAGTCCGGACGCAGCCAACGCTGCCAGCTAAAGGGACCTATCAAGCCGCGACATATACGCAAGCTTTTTTGTTTTTGATTGATTCTGCGATGATACAGCATGGAAAAAAAGTATGCTGAACACCACAATGGGACTTTTCTGAAGTGTGACTTTTTGCGAACGGAAAAGGCTGGCACATTTTTGAAAGTAGGTTAAGAGAGTGCAATATCGAATGACTTGGCGCCTCTACTTTGTTTCAGCTTAAGTCCGGACGCAGCAAACGCTGCCAGCTAAAGGGACCTATCAAGCCGCGACATATACGCAAGCTTTTTTGTTTTTGATTGATTCTGCGATGATACAGCATGGAAAAAAGGTATGCTGAACACCACAATGGGGCTTTTCTGAAGTGTGACTTTTTGCGAACGGAAAAGGCTGGCACATTTTTGAAAGTAGGTTAAGAGAGTGCAATATCGAATGACTTGGCGCCTCTACTTTGTTTCTGCTTAAGTCCGGACGCAGCAAACGCTGCCAGCTAAAGGGACCTATCAAGCCGCGACATATAGGCAAGCTTTTTTTGTTTTTGATTGATTCTGCGATGATACAGCATGGAAAAAAGGTATGCTGAACACCACAATGGGGCTTTTCTGAAGTGTGACTTTTTGCGAACGGAAAAGGCTGGCACACCCGATCGAAAAGACCATCAAGAAAACCTGATGGTCCATCAAACTTTCTTGATGGTCCATCAAACATCTCTGATGGCCCATCGAACTCCCCTGATGGCCCATCAGGCCTCCTTGATGGCCCATCAGACCTCCTTGATGGCGCCTGGTGGTCCATCAAAGCCTCCCAATGGACCATCAAAGGGATTTTGATGGTCCATCAGACTTCCTTGATGGCGTCTGATGGACCATCAAACGTGTTTCGATGGTCCGTCAGGAGCTCTAATGGCACCTGATGGTCCACCAGACTTCCCTGATGGACCATCAAAAGCTTTTTGATGGTCCATCAGGGGCTCCAATGGCAGCTAATGGTCCATCAGACTTCCCTGGTGGACCATCAAGAGTGCTTCGTACCATCAAAGCATGTTGACAGGGCATATATCTAGTACTTGCTCGAATTATATTCTACAGCAGCTCTTATATGTGACAATATTCAATCAGTCGTGGGCGCGCGTGGCCATGGCTGCATGTGACGACCGATCGCATGCGGGATAATTAAACCGATCTGTATATATGCGATCGGTTTAAGTTTGTTTGAACCTCGGTGGTTTTTTTACTGATTATATGTATATATAAACATTTATAATCGCGCATACCATCAGAATTATGCCCCGCGCAGTTACTGTTGCAGCTGCGAGAAACCACAGGAGCCCTAGCATCTGCTTATGCGGCATATATGCCAATCTGTACCTAAGCTCGTGCTTCACAGCACGAGATGAGGTTTGCGTCAGCAGTGCAACGCTCATTCTGCACCACTGGAATTTCGTTTTACTGCAAGCTCTATGAGCTGCCTTGAGATTGAGATTTAATCTATTTTACGAAAAAAATATTTTCAATGAAAATGACGTACTATAGGTAACCACAAATTTACAAAATCGTCAGTAAGTTTTGATCAGAAAAAAAATAATAAAATGCCCTGAAACATTGGAAAAGTTTTTTTGCGTTTCTGAGACAAATAACCGGCAGGCAAGGTGTTCAACCATGCAATTATATTTAATCCCGTGTCATGCTATTAGCTAGAATATTATAACAGTGGTGCTAACTGGTAAAATAATATGCTGAAGATCGATCACGATCACAAGGGCAGATATGAAAATCATGCAATAAAGAGAAATTAACTAAAAAAAAAGAGGGCTGCTGTGTTTAAAGCAGTTAATCAAACATTGTAAGCTTGCTCAGAGGTATTGTACTCACAGCGATTTTACTCTTATTCCTAGCGACTGCATCAGAGTAACATGTTCATTATCAGCAGGCACATCATACACTCACCGTGTTAAATGATCAGTGCAGGATGAAATGTTCCAAAATGTCAGCAGGATCAATTCATACCAAATGGTTAGAATATGTACATCAGCATTGTTTATTGTGCCCAGAAAAAAGTGCATGGCCCCAATAGTTTACACATAGAGTTCAAAACAGGAAAATAATGTATAATGCAACAGAACAAGACCGAAACAAAATCAGAAAATGAACCACACATCTATACAAACATAAAAGACTCAAAGTGGCAGCATGTCAGAAGAACTTCAGTTTCGACAGGAATGAAACAAAATAGATCACTTATAAGCACGTAAAAAATTAGCACAATTTAAGAAACTGCATATAGGACACAAAATAAATCATTGATGACTAAAATGTGCACTTTAAACAAACAGCATGCCATGGTCACAAGTACTAGTACCCACAGTAGTGAAACTAAATGTTCCAATTTTGAATTGCTTTGACATCAGCTTGGAACATGTGATAGCCTGCAATGAAGTGGCTGTGGCATATCTAGATGCAGATATGAAGTCAGAAGATAACTTTTTAGATCATGCTTTGTCTTAATAAGCAAACAAAAAACAAAGAAACTCATAGTTCGCCATAGGATACCTTAATTTTTGCTACTGCACTGTCCAGACAAACATTCAGAGGAGCTCCTAACATGAATCAATAAGATTTGGGGAATGGGTCAGGTTCCATAAGAGCACCCGGGTCATCCCAATCCCAAAACCAGGCAAGCCCACCATAATGGTTGCTAACATGAGACCCGTTTCACTCACTTCGAACTTATGCTAGCTCACAAAGAGAATGGCGCTGTACGAAATCCAGCAGAACTTGGCAAAACTCGACCCACCGCTTTGCGGCAAAAAAAAAAAAAAAATTTGCTTCGTGGGCTTGGTGGCTAGCTAAGTTGGACGCAATTCGAGACTCGTGGAGAAGAAAATTGGATGTGTTCATTAAGCGAGGGCAAAAAAAAGTCCAAATATTAGTACCCGTTCTGGGGCGTTCATCATGTGAGTGTGTCCATTATGCGAGTAAATACAGTATCACGGATGCTGCAAGGAGACAGACAAGGATGAATGGTTCATGTTAAACTCCCAGACAACATACAGGTACAACAGGGTGAATGTAGCCTCAAAGGCAAAAATATGCGAAGTCTTCGTCATGCTCACAAAACTGAAGGGCACAGAATGTTTCTGCACTAAGATTGGCAAAGATTGACACATGATGTGTGCCTGCAGTTGCAGACATACATATAACCTTCCACACTAGATAATAATGCTACACTTTAAACTCGTAAGGCACTATCGCAAACTGTATGGAAAAGAACGCTGGAGCATGTGGCAAATATCCTCGGAGTCAACTGTGACGCTATGTGGTGGTCGCTCTTGGAGCCAAGGTGGAGAGAGTGAAGCAGAGACAGGACCATGCCGCTCTCTCCACCTTCGTTCAAAGAGCAGTCACCGCGTAGCGTCACAGCTGGCTCCGAGGCTACTCGCCATGCCCTCTTGTATTCCCTTTCATACAGTTTGCGATAGTACCATTTAAAGCATAACATACAAACACGCAAAGCTTAACATCCACGACCCGAAGCATGACATTCTACAGCGCAAAGGTTATGCAAATGCAGGCACACATTGTATGTTAGTCTCTGCCAATCTTAGCGCACAGACGTTCCGTGCCCTAGAGTCTTGCCAGCATGACCATGACCTTGCAAATTTTTTGCCTTTTTTTCAGTCCAAGGAATAGGGGTTGGGACGATCACACAGGTACATTTCGCTCTCCTGCTGAACTAAAATGCACTGAGCAGCAATGTCATCAGGATAGTAAAAACAAAAGTTTGCATCGGGGGGTGGATGCTCACATTTCTGTATGTAGCTGGCTGAACCGAAGCTACAATCTGTCATTACCAACTCCTGGCAAAGCAGCACAATTCTCTTCTGTGGTAGAGAACATGAGAGAATGCTTTGCAGAACACAGTAGTTGCCATCAGCCATCCTAATATATGCCGAGCAAGTTTTTTGTGGACGGGCATATCCAGTTGTATGAAACACAACACTGTCGACACTCAGGCGGTCATAGGCAGACATCCGTGGCAATATACCAAACTTTGCAAAAAACATTTGCTCAACACATTCCCTCAGCACAGGAGCTCTGGGGGCTCCTAGCAGACAGACACCGTGTTTGGTTTTGTGTACTGTCTGAGTCATCCTCTGGCACCTCTGGGTTAGAGGGTCAGACAGATGTACAAGGCGCTTGGCTACACTCAAGAATGAATGCATAACACAGCGTTCTGCAATCTGTAAAGGCACACCCTGAGCAGCAGTGACGTGCCTCAACAGATTGCCATTCCCGTTCTCAAAAGGAAAGGTTGAGAATCCCCATAACGGGCCCAACATATCCACACTCTTCGAAAGATGAAGCAGCTGGTGCACATTAAATGTGGCTGCGGAGTGGCCATACAGTTGTACAATCCGGTCCACGAACCTAAAGAGAAGCCTCTCTGCCTCTCTCACATCCAGCTCTGTCACTTTCGTGCCAAGCAACAAAAACATGCCTTGGCACAGCAAAGCAAAATGGTGAAAATACCGAGTCGGCAAAATGTCCTTAAGGCAAGGCAATGAGTAGAATAGCAGCCAGTACTGCCACTCATTTGCCTTCCAGTGTGCCCTCTCACTAATTGGCCGGGGCAGTCTACAAAATGAGATCGGAGGTCTAATGGCTAAAATGCGAGAGTTTAAAGCTGTTATTGCCCCACCAATGTAGAATGGAGCTCCTGTTGTGCTCAGCCAGAGTTCCGTCAACTGCTTTGCGACGCCTTCCAGGACGCAGTGCATGTAGTCTGGGGGCAGACACCACACAAGGTCCAGTCCTTTCAGAGGGAGGAGCACCGAGGGACCCTTGATGCCATGCACTGGCTGGCATTGTCGAAAGGCAGCCTTCATGTCACGAACAACCCTTGAGTGGGTGCGGTCCTCTGCAGGGCTCCCCTGAAGAAGATACCGAAGCGTCCCTAAAATGAACAAGATACAAATTAAAGAAACAGTTGGCGGCTTCAAATAAACATTTTTGTGACCTGCTTCCCAACCTTCCAGTTTTTGTGTAATCACAGGGAAGTTGCTTCACCCACAGCGTATTCGTGCCACAGTTAAGTGCTTATTCGCCTCGATACCGACCTAGAGGTGGCACTACGATGGCACTATCATCATTGTCTTCATTATAGTGTGGACAGGTATATGACCACCTAATATGCAATCTGCATCCAAACACCAGAAACTGTAAACTGTAACCATTGCAAAAGCAATTCCGGCATGAAGAGGTGAAGTACTATTCAATTCCTCAGTGCAGAGTAAAGCCGTCATTGTAGACAACTGCTTGTGTGGATCCTTGCGCTGTCGTCTGCTGTGAATATAGGTTGGGAAGACTAAAGCAAATTTTAGGTAAGCTGTCCTGTTTATGTTGTACGCTTATTTCTTTCCAAAGGCGACAGTGTTTCATGAATGTGGAAGTGCAATGAAATAAAATATGCTAAGCTGGATGCATACATGACGCTCCTACATAATATGCTTTCTCTGCTTTCTTAAATCACAGGTTCTGCTCATTTTGCTTTCACATTTATACTCTGCAGAAATATAAATGTACACTAGGAGAAGTTAGTTCTGAGGGTTATCTCAAAGCATAATGATAGTCCCAAAAAAGATCCGTTGCCAATGGTTCCTTTTCCTGTGTAATGGAGTGGGTGGATTTGTACGAGCCACGAAAAACATACTATGTTGCATTGAAAAAAGGCTTTTTTCTGGTTGAGATGTGCAAACCAACTGTTCGCTCACAAAACGGCCTGCTGTAAAATATTTCAGATTGGATACCTCAAGTTAACTCTGCACAACAAACCTAGGCAAGGGAATGAAAAACCGTTAATACAATATTTGAGCGTGTTTATCACTGTTCTTG
>JABSTQ010005432.1:0-49801 GCA_013358835.2 Ixodes persulcatus
TTTAAGTGTAAAGTTTTTTCTAAAGGATCACAAAGTAGACATGCCCTTTCGTATAGTGGTGAACGAGAATGGGACGTGGCAGCACACCATCTCGCGGTTTCTTCAACAAGGGTTGAATCTGGTGCACCTTGAAAAAAGCCTGGCCCTCAAGAATTCGGATGAATTAATAAGTATCTTGGAAGGATTTCATGGAAAGAGGTGTTCGGTAGTCTCCATGGACATTAAAGACTTATATTATTCGCTAGAGAAGGCACGTCTAATGCAGAGGGTTCGTGAGGCTTTAGAATTAAATTTGGTTCATTTTCAATCCAACTTAGGAATAACGGTGGATAGTTTTTTGTCAATTCTGGATCTGTATCTTCAGGCAACGGTAGTCGAGTATAATGAACGCAAATTCGTACAAAGAGATGGCGTATGTATAGGTTCATCGGTTGCTCCAATGCTAGCAGAAATATACCTTAACAACATGGATGCTGCCGTAACAGATAAATTGAATTGTATTTCATCAAGTACGGGCTTTGTAAGGCGATATGTCGATGACATATTTATCTGCTCATTTCGCGAAGAGGATATACTCGAGTTAGAACGGACAGTGAGAGGAGCGGCGCCGGAACTTAAGTTCACCTTAGAAAAGGCGGAAAATGGTATTTTACAATTTCTGGACTTGCGCATTCACGTAGAGGGGGGGTTATGTTTTGAGTACGGAAAGATGGCCGCAAAACCAGTTTTGAGTAGGAAAAGTTGTCATGCTAAATCAGTAAAATCAGGTGTAGTCAGATCTCTAATCAGCAACGCACTGGATAAGTCGTGTGCCCATTTTATGGGTTATGCGGTAGAAAGGCAGTGGTCAAGGTTAGAAGATGCAGGCTATGACAGTGTGTTCATAAAAAGACAATTGGAATTACAGCAAAAGGCTAAACAACGACCAGAAAAGGAAACAAAAAGGCATTATGCGGTTATTCCGTATTTTCACGGAATTTCTCATAACCTTAAAGCATGCGCAAAAAAATTTGGGGTAGATGTAGCATTCAAGTCCGACTTTAAGCTGAACCGCTTGACGCCGTTTCAGACGACTCAGAAAGTGTGTCCAAAAGCGCACCGTGATAAGTCGGTTGATTGCAAGGAAGGGGTGGTCTATGAAATACCACTGGAATGCGGTTTCAAGTATGTAGGACAAACTGCAAGGTGTGTAAATGATAGATTGGTAGAGCACAAACGAAATGTAAAAATAAACGCACCCAATTCAGAAATTGCTAAACACATTAGTGAGTGTAACGATTGTACGGCACATTGGTCGCAAACTGACATTATTCACAGAGAGCGCAACAACACTAAGAGGCTCATAAAAGAGACAGTTCGTATCAAATCCATCGGCAATTGTATCAGCCATGCTTCGATGCAACTCGGAAGTAGTTCCAAAAAGTTTCTTAAAATGTAAAGTTTTTTTTTTTTTTTTTTTTTTTTAATAGTTGTAAGTAAACGTGCAATGAGTCATTTTGCGGGCAGGGGTTCAGTTGGGTCTTATCAGTTCTCGTTTAGATAAAGCACTGCCTTTCCAGACTCCGGTTGGAAAGGGAGGAGGTCTGTGTGTTTGCTTTTTTGTTCAAGGTCGTAAGCTTTCCTTTTGGGATTGAGGTCACCGTTTACGGTTGAGGTGAAGACCAGTGTGGGTAGGATTGTATAGATAACAAAGGTTGACCTTGTGACGTCGGTGGTGGCGGTTGGGTTGTGGGTATATAAGAAATTGAGGAAATAAACGCAGTAGCTGAGTTTGAGACGTTCGTTTCCCCTGTCTTTCTTCTTCGACCAAGTTTCCCTACTTTTACCACAGTCTCGGGTTTTCTACATCATGATCAACATCCACCAGCTCGCCTGCGCACTCACTGTTTTTTCATTGATAATTCCGGAAGCAGGCTTATTTCCCTTTTCCTATGGATCCACAAGTTACCCGCAACCAACTAAGTTACTTTTTCAAGCCTTCACTGTGCTGGACAACCTGGGACGCCGTCTAGCCGAGCTGGAAGCAGAAGTCGCCTTCTTCGGCATTTGCTTGAGGAAACGCTACGTCGATCCGGTCCGGTTCAAGCATCTTTCAACAACGGGGTTTGGTTGGAGCGCCAAAAAGAAGATAATCAAGGTCTACAGAGAAGGAACAAGCACAAGAATAGAAGAGCTCCGCAGGGCCTGTGATCGTATCTGGACACTCCTCAGAGGCAAGGATTACAGGCACCACCAGGACTATCTACGCTGGAACTCCGGAAAAAAGGAACTCTTCGAGCGGCTGTGGTATGTGAAGCGACGAATTGTATTAGACAGTTTTAAGAGTACCAGAGAAGGGAGGAGTGAAAGTACACTAAGTTCGGGGCACGCGACGGACAGATCTAAATGTAGCATTGTTAATCCTTGCAATGTGGGCATCTCAGACAAAGCAAAGCAGATGTTAAGCAAAGGCCCAAAGTTTTGCTTGAATGTTAAACCTTCGAGGTTGGATGTTTTTTCATCGATTCAGGACATTTCGAAGGTGATCAATTTTGACGAGAGAGTAGCATTTGTAGATCAGGCAGTTGATAGAATGGAATGTCTTCTAGATAAGTCTTATCCAGCAGAACGAAGGAATTTCCGAGGCGTGGTTTCAGTTAAGAGAGAATTGGAAAGAGGTTCGCTTAAAGTACTGCAGACAGATAAATCCGGAAAGTTCGCTGTCCTTCCGTCGACGATGTTCGAAAGAAAATCGTCTGACGCTTTGAGTTCTCTTTTTGTTGAATGGAGGGGAAATATTGGCAAATTGAAAAAAAGTGTTGTAACGGTTTTAAAGGAAGATGGGTTAGACGCACTGGCAAAGAAGGTTACGAGCCAAGCAGGAATGACGTTAAGTGTAAAGTTTTTTCTAAAGGATCACAAAGTAGACATGCCCTTTCGTATAGTGGTGAACGAGAATGGGACGTGGCAGCACACCATCTCGCGGTTTCTTCAACAAGGGTTGAATCTGGTGCACCTTGAAAAAAGCCTGGCCCTCAAGAATTCGGATGAATTAATAAGTATCTTGGAAGGATTTCATGGAAAGAGGTGTTCGGTAGTCTCCATGGACATAAAGACTTATATTATTCGCTAGAGAAGGCACGTCTAATGCAGAGGGTTCGTGAGGCTTTAGAATTAAATTTGGTTCATTTTCAATCCAACTTAGGAATAACGGTGGATAGTTTTTTGTCAATTCTGGATCTGTATCTTCAGGCAACGGTAGTCGAGTATAATGAACGCAAATTCGTACAAAGAGATGGCGTATGTATAGGTTCATCGGTTGCTCCAATGCTAGCAGAAATATACCTTAACAACATGGATGCTGCCGTAACGGATAAATTGAATTGTATTTCATCAAGTACGGGCTTTGTAAGGCGATATGTCGATGACATATTTATCTGCTCATTTCGCGAAGAGGATATACTCGAGTTAGAACGGACAGTGAGAGGAGCGGCGCCGGAACTTAAGTTCACCTTAGAAAAGGCGGAAAATGGTATTTTACAATTTCTGGACTTGCGCATTCACGTAGAGGGGGGGTTATGTTGGGAGTACGGAAAGATGGCCGCAAAACCAGTTTTGAGTAGGAAAAGTTGTCATGCTAAATCAGTAAAATCAGGTGTAGTCAGATCTCTAATCAGCAACGCACTGGATAAGTCGTGTGCCCATTTTATGGGTTATGCGGTAGAAAGGCAGTGGTCAAGGTTAGAAGATGCAGGCTATGACAGTGTGTTCATAAAAAGACAATTGGAATTACAGCAAAAGGCTAAACAACGACCAGAAAAGGAAACAAAAAGGCATTATGCGGTTATTCCGTATTTTCACGGAATTTCTCATAACCTTAAAGCATGCGCAAAAAAATTTGGAGTAGATGTAGCATTCAAGTCCGACTTTAAGCTGAACCGCTTGACGCCGTTTCAGACGACTCAGAAAGTGTGTCCAAAAGCGCACCGTGATAAGTCGGTTGATTGCAAGGAAGGGGTGGTCTATGAAATACCACTGGAATGCGGTTTCAAGTATGTAGGACAAACGGCAAGGTGTGTAAATGATAGATTGGTAGAGCACAAACGAAATGTAAAAATAAACGCACCCAATTCAGGAAATTGCTAAACACATTAGTGAGTGTAACGATTGTACGGCACATTGGTCGCAAACTGACATTATTCACAGAGAGCGCAACAACACTAAGAGGCTCATAAAAGAGACAGTTCGTATCAAATCCATCGGCAATTGTATCAGCCATGCTTCGATGCAGCTCGGAAGTAGTTCCAAAAAGTTTCTTAAAATGTAAAGTTTTTTTTTTTTTTTTTTTTTTAATAGTTGTAAGTAAACGTGCAATGAGTCATTTTGCGGGCAGGGGTTCAGTTGGGTCTTATCAGTTCTCGTTTAGATAAAGCACTGCCTTTCCAGACTCCGGTTGGAAAGGGAGGAGGTCTGTGTGTTTGTTTTGGTGTGTTTGCTTTTTTGTTCAAGGTCGTAAGCTTTCCTTTTGGGATTGAGGTCACCGTTTACGGTTGAGGTGAAGACCAGTGTGGGTAGGATTGTATAGATAACAAAGGTTGACCTTGTGACGTCGGTGGTGGCGGTTGGGTTGTGGGTATATAAGAAATTGAGGAAATAAACGCAGTAGCTGAGTTTGAGACGTTCGTTTCCCCTGTCTTTCTTCTTCGACCAAGTTTCCCTACTTTTACCACAGTCTCGGGTTTTCTACATCATGATCAACATCCACCAGCTCGCCTGCGCACTCACTGTTTTTTCATTGATAATTCCGGAAGCAGGCTTATTTCCCTTTTCCTGTGGATCCACAAGTTACCCGCAACCAACTAAGTTACTTCTTCAAGCCTTCACTGTGCTGGACAACCTGGGACGCCGTCTAGCCGAGCTGGAAGCAGAAGTCGCCTTCTTCGGCATTTGCTTGAGGAAACGCTACGTCGATCCGGTCCGGTTCAAGCATCTTTCAACAACGGGGTTTGGTTGGAGCGCCAAAAAGAAGATAATCAAGGTCTACAGAGAAGGAACAAGCACAAGAATAGAAGAGCTCCGCAGGGCCTGTGATCGTATCTGGACACTCCTCAGAGGCAAGGATTACAGGCACCACCAGGACTATCTACGCTGGAACTCCGGAAAAAAGGAACTCTTCGAGCGGCTGTGGTATGTGAAGCGACGAATTGTATTAGACAGTTTTAAGAGTACCAGAGAAGGGAGGAGTGAAAGTACACTAAGTTCGGGGCACGCGACGGACAGATCTAAATGTAGCATTGTTAATCCTTGCAATGTGGGCATCTCAGACAAAGCAAAGCAGATGTTAAGCAAAGGCCCAAAGTTTTGCTTGAATGTTAAACCTTCGAGGTTGGATGTTTTTTCATCGATTCAGGACATTTCGAAGGTGATCAATTTTGACGAGAGAGTAGCATTTGTAGATCAGGCAGTTGATAGAATGGAATGTCTTCTAGATAAGTCTTATCCAGCAGAACGAAGGAATTTCCGAGGCGTGGTTTCAGTTAAGAGAGAATTGGAAAGAGGTTCGCTTAAAGTACTGCAGACAGATAAATCCGGAAAGTTCGCTGTCCTTCCGTCGACGATGTTCGAAAGAAAATCGTCTGATGCTTTGAGTTCTCTTTTTGTTGAATGGAGGGGAAATATTGGCAAATTGAAAAAAAGTGTTGTAACGGTTTTAAAGGAAGATGGGTTAGACGCACTGGCAAAGAAGGTTACGAGCCAAGCAGGAATGACGTTAAGTGTAAAGTTTTTTCTAAAGGATCACAAAGTAGACATGCCCTTTCGTATAGTGGTGAACGAGAATGGGACGTGGCAGCACACCATCTCGCGGTTTCTTCAACAAGGGTTGAATCTGGTGCACCTTGAAAAAAGCCTGGCCCTCAAGAATTCGGATGAATTAATAAGTATCTTGGAAGGATTTCATGGAAAGAGGTGTTCGGTAGTCTCCATGGACATTAAAGACTTATATTATTCGCTAGAGAAGGCACGTCTAATGCAGAGGGTTCGTGAGGCTTTAGAATTAAATTTGGTTCATTTTCAATCCAACTTAGGAATAACGGTGGATAGTTTTTTGTCAATTCTGGATCTGTATCTTCAGGCAACGGTAGTCGAGTATAATGAACGCAAATTCGTACAAAGAGATGGCGTATGTATAGGTTCATCGGTTGCTCCAATGCTAGCAGAAATATACCTTAACAACATGGATGCTGCCGTAACGGATAAATTGAATTGTATTTCATCAAGTACGGGCTTTGTAAGGCGATATGTCGATGACATATTTATCTGCTCATTTCGCGAAGAGGATATACTCGAGTTAGAACGGACAGTGAGAGGAGCGGCGCCGGAACTTAAGTTCACCTTAGAAAAGGCGGAAAATGGTATTTTACAATTTCTGGACTTGCGCATTCACGTAGAGGGGGGGTTATGTTGGGAGTACGGAAAGATGGCCGCAAAACCAGTTTTGAGTAGGAAAAGTTGTCATGCTAAATCAGTAAAATCAGGTGTAGTCAGATCTCTAATCAGCAACGCACTGGATAAGTCGTGTGCCCATTTTATGGGTTATGCGGTAGAAAGGCAGTGGTCAAGGTTAGAAGATGCAGGCTATGACAGTGTGTTCATAAAAAGACAATTGGAATTACAGCAAAAGGCTAAACAACGACCAGAAAAGGAAACAAAAAGGCATTATGCGGTTATTCCGTATTTTCACGGAATTTCTCATAACCTTAAAGCATGCGCAAAAAAATTTGGAGTAGATGTAGCATTCAAGTCCGACTTTAAGCTGAACCGCTTGACGCCGTTTCAGACGACTCAGAAAGTGTGTCCAAAAGCGCACCGTGATAAGTCGGTTGATTGCAAGGAAGGGGTGGTCTATGAAATACCACTGGAATGCGGTTTCAAGTATGTAGGACAAACGGCAAGGTGTGTAAATGATAGATTGGTAGAGCACAAACGAAATGTAAAAATAAACGCACCCAATTCGGAAATTGCTAAACACATTAGTGAGTGTAACGATTGTACGGCACATTGGTCGCAAACTGACATTATTCACAGAGAGCGCAACAACACTAAGAGGCTCATAAAAGAGACAGTTCGTATCAAATCCATCGGCAATTGTATCAGCCATGCTTCGATGCAGCTCGGAAGTAGTTCCAAAAAGTTTCTTAAAATGTAAAGTTTTTTTTTTTTTTTTTTTTTTTAATAGTTGTAAGTAAACGTGCAATGAGTCATTTTGCGGGCAGGGGTTCAGTTGGGTCTTATCAGTTCTCGTTTAGATAAAGCACTGCCTTTCCAGACTCCGGTTGGAAAGGGAGGAGGTCTGTGTGTTTGTTTTGGTGTGTTTGCTTTTTTGTTCAAGGTCGTAAGCTTTCCTTTTGGGATTGAGGTCACCGTTTACGGTTGAGGTGAAGACCAGTGTGGGTAGGATTGTATAGATAACAAAGGTTGACCTTGTGACGTCGGTGGTGGCGGTTGGGTTGTGGGTATATAAGAAATTGAGGAAATAAACGCAGTAGCTGAGTTTGAGACGTTCGTTTCCCCTGTCTTTCTTCTTCGACCAAGTTTCCCTACTTTTACCACAGTCTCGGGTTTTCTACATCATGATTATAATCTAAAGCTCGAGCTTGCACCAAGCCTCGTCGAAACCGCCAAGGGTTCGGCAAGCTAGGAAAGCACATTGGATATGGACAAAGTGATGTGTCCATAAAACGCTTGAAGAACTGGTTGCCACCGGCAATGACTGCCTGCTATTACAGACATTATAGTGATGTTGTCAGTGCAGTACCAAAACAAATCTTATACTCTTGCCGATGATTTGGCTTACCTCCCTCCAGGACTATTTGCCTCTCCAGGGTTTGCGAGCGGGGTCATCAGGAAAGGGAGACAGGCATAGCCCATGTCCCCCAGCAGGACGCCGGGCACTCTGCTCTCCTCGTAAAGGGCCCGTGCACGACTGCCATCAAAGATGCGGCTGTCATGCACAGATCCCGGCCAGCTTGCCACAACATCAAAGAACTGTAGCTGTGGGCCGGTGATTGCCTGCAGTTATATAACATAGCTTTAATACGGCAATTTGGGCCAGTTGGCTCATGGTCGAAGACAGGTGCCGAAAAAACAGAAGGACAAGAACAGACGTAAACACTGGCGCCAGTGTTTATGTCTCCCCTTGTCCTTGTGTTTTTTCGCCGCCTGTCTTCGATAGATAACATTGATCTGTAAAACCAGTGATTTATACAATCACAAGTACGCACCTGCTAAATGCAAGAGAGTACATGAAACCTATAGTACTTTCGTACCATAGGTTTCATGGGTGAGTACGAAAGTACCTATGGTACTTTCGTACTCACCCAGTATCAACCTCAAAAAATTGTAACACCTGCCGTATTGACGATTCTTGTCGACCCCTCGTTTATTAAATAGCTTGCAAGCGTCGCCATTGCTTGGTACTGACGGTTATTTTTACTTACTGGTTTCTTCGACTACAACTTCTGCGGTGTGAAACTAAGCGAAACGAACGCTCGCAGCGCATAAAATACTAGCATGGACCGTCAGGCACGTAGCCAGGATTTCGCTTCGGGGGGGCGGGCTTCATGCCTCCCCCCCCCCCCTAGCTACGTGCCTGTGGCCCGTAAATGACGTCACATGCAAGCTATGTATAGGCTGTGCAATGACTATTTCAAGTGGACCCAGAAGTGCACGATGAGCAGCAACAACACAGCTGATGAAAGGGTTTCCCTATGCTTTACAAAATTGGTGTTGAACATCTGAAATTGTTTTGCGTGAGAATTACCCATGCTTGCCAGCCTGGCAGTTTAGTAGGCAAGCTACGTCCATAAAGGGGACATAAGAAATATGGGCTCACCTGGACGTTCAAGGAGAAGACTCCTTTCCTATTGCGGTAGACTTCCGCATCATCTCCGCCGGGGCTCCTGATACGCACGTGGGTGCAGTCGATGCAACCCGTGACGCCAGGAAACTGCCCCATTGCGTGGAAGTCGCGCATAACGCCGTGGTACTCCGACGCAGCCGGGAAGTGCACTAGCCTTCTGAAGAGTACCCTCGCGATGAGCGTCGTCACCGTCCTAACTGTGCGGCAGACCGTCGGCTGGGAGACATGCACCAGGTCTCCCGTTACCGTCTGGAAGGTACCGGCGCCGTAAAAGCGAAGGGTGACTAGCAACTGGAGCAGAGGGGTGAGCGGCAGTCCTCGGTTGTCGCCGCTTTGCTGGAGAGGCAGC
This sequence comes from Ixodes persulcatus, assembly GCA_013358835.2. Classification (NCBI taxonomy): domain Eukaryota; kingdom Metazoa; phylum Arthropoda; class Arachnida; order Ixodida; family Ixodidae; genus Ixodes; species Ixodes persulcatus. The sequence goes on from JABSTQ010005432.1 coordinate 9,249, forward strand.
AGCGTCAGGAGTTCTCTCACCGTCGCCTTCGTAAACCGATATCTCGCGAGGAACTGGCGGTCACTGTACAGTTCCATCGGGTTCAGGCGGTCCGATAGATTCCGCCGCGGCACCGACGGACCGAGCGGGTACATAACGCCGAACACAAGGTCGCACGCACGACTAGCAAACTCAAAAGATGCGATCCTGCGAGCGGCGTCGCTCGGGTAACCCGGGTAACCCGCCATCTTTTGCGATGAAGGGAGGCTCGACGCGTTCGAGGCGAGTTGAAGGGCGGCGCCACCGCTCACTTGAACTTTTTGGAGAAAAGTTCGAGTGAAGTGCGAGGCGAGGGAGCGTTTCGAGTGAAGGGGGATTTATGAAACGTAATGACACCCACTCAAGGGCGTTGGAAGTTAAGTTAGAGTGAAGTGGGATCTATGAATTCGGCGGTTAAACAGAGGAACAGAGCAAACTTTCGACTTTTACCGGAAGCTGTACCTATCCTTGAATTCGTCCTGAGAATCCCGAACTATCAGGAGGCAGACTGATTTTAACCGGTTTTCTTCTACGCTACTCATTGCGTTCGCGGAACTGAAGCAGATATGATAGCAAGGCGTCATAGCAAACTGAGCGACGGTGCGACAACCTGCCCACGAAAGGTTTTCCAGATCGCATATTTTTAGCGCTGCAGTACATTGAAGATTAACTTTGACCACATCAAAACACTCTCTGTACAGCCGAAAAAGGTTTAGGATGCGTATTCACACAAATGCGCTTTTGAATATGCAATTTATTAATTTTAGACGCAGAAAGATTAATATACTGCTACTTTCAACTTCAGAGAGCTATAAAAAAATATAAAATGCAAAACCTTTATTTACGAAATTATAAAATTCACTGAACGCTATATTAAAAGAGCTATCGCTGCCATTTTTGGAAGATATCGAATAGTAGATTTTAGAAGTATGGAAGATTGTATTGTGAAATGATGGCCTTCACTCACGGTGGAAGAAATACATTTAGGTGATGGCTCTCTGTCTCGCGCGGCGACCACATTATGTTCGGCGCACCGAGCGCGCTTCACTCGCACGGGAATAGATGGCGCCCACGTATAGAGGGGCTTGTGAAGGCATGTATAGAGGGCTTGTGAAGGAAATTATGCATTCTTTACTTGGTCCCTGTGTACTGTGTAGTGAAATGATGGATTTATGTTGGCGCACTGGCACTGATTGCCTTTTCCCCCGTGCGGTTCCTGTTTTTTTTTTTTTTTTTAACGAGAACATTCCGATGATGTCTCAACGTGACAAAAATACTCGTATAAATATAAAACTTCCCGGCATAATCTACTGGGCCTTCAATAATTTAGAGTAAATTAGAGTAAACACCTAGTCGTGCTCGCATGTTTTGTCAAACAACATGTTTGGTAACAGTTCCGTAAATTGTTTACACACATTGCGTGGCTTTATATGAGGTCAGGTGATTTTTTCCACCCTGCTCCTTCCTTATTGAAAAAAAAAAATTCTAATAATGTTACTTAGTGGGGCCTACATAATTCTTTACATGCGCATAAAGGTTTTTTGCATTACAAATGGTTTATACATACAATGTCAACTTGTACTGTGGAACATACAAACATCGTGAGCAGAAAAAATTCCTATTTATGATGACAGTGACTTAAATGATGACACAGTATGATGACATACTGACTTACATAATGACACAGTGACTGAAAGTCACACAATAGTAGCGGTTATAAGACATAAATCACAGTTCATCTATACCCTCACAATATGGGGTCACCCCGTCTTACAGGTAAAAAAATACCTGACAAATATGTGTGCTTTAAAATGTACATAAAAGCTGAATTCACTGCATACAACCAAAGAACGCCATCACCTACATCCTGTGTTTCTCGTCCATGCCCTTAAACTAAGACGAGCGCTGCTTTCTTTATTTCTTGAGCTTGTTTGTTCCTACTGTTCGTAATATGCTTACAGTGTTGTCGCTTTCGCATGCTGAAGTAGTAGTGGAGCAACTGTTTGTTCTTTGTGTTCAGCGCATGGAAACGTTATTGTGCATGTGTCAAGAACACTGTCGATTGTGTCCCAGTAGACAGTCTGGTGCCTTTTATTTTCCATGAAGAACTGTTCCGCTTTCTTCAGTAGCTGGAAAATGTTATTGTTGGGGTGCATAACGCCTCCTCTCTTCTTCACGTTTGTCAGTGCTGCTTCAGTAAAAGTGTTCTTGTCGATTCTGAAAGCGGATCGGCATGCAGGGCAGCGTGTAGCTTTTTTTATTTTCACGCTCAAAAACTCAGTTACATAATATAGCATGCAGTCCACAGCCTTGGTTTCTTCAGCCTTTTCTGTCTAGACATCTTCGCATTCCCAGTCTTCGACATAAATTAGACTGTCAAGCTTGGTAGTAAGTAACTTGCGATCGGCCCTCGGGATTGTACAACGGCACTGCTCCAGGCGAGCGTCATTCGATGGAGCTTTAAACAAGGACACTCGCTCTGCGCAGTTCCGGTACCCCGAATTGCAGTTGGGAACGAAGCAAATCTTTCCCATCATTATAGCATAACTTCTTCTTCGGGTTAAGGCTTATCTTCGTGCACGATTGTGGCACCTGTGATCGACACAGCACCAAAGCAAAACATGAGGCCAGCCACTTACCGCACACTACTACAACACCGCGAAAAAGGCGAGCAACCTACGCCCCCGACACCGTGGCCGCCGAGAAGAAACCGCATACCCACGGTGCTCACACCTCAGCACCCTCCGCGGCGGCGCGGAACAACTATACTTCGTTTCACCTTATGTTGCAACGCAGCGAAGGCTAGAAGCGCGAGCTCATAGCGTTGGCAGCTGCTCTTAAGTCACGAGAGCTTGTGCCGCCGGGATGTGCCCCAGAGCAAGGAGCTCGTCCTTGTAGCCTTTCCTGCGGTACATCATAAGGTAAAACAGAGTATACTTTTTGTTCGAGGCTAGCTCCGAACACGATCTGGCCGCTCGCTCCACGCGGGAAGAGCGGCCAGAGTAACCACCTAAATGTATTTCTTCCACCGTGCCTTCACCTTATTCAATAACAGCAGCATGCACGACGGGAGGTTTGACTTCTAGAACATTTCGTAAAAGACGTGGAAAACATAACTTAACTGCTTCAATTAAAAAGTCGTGGAGATGGCGCAAAGGTAAAGCATCGGGGAGGGGACCAAGTGGTATAGGGATCCATTCCTGTTGGGGAATATTTATGTTGGTTTAATTTCTAAAAACTGCTTCAGTATATTGTTTGCTTGTGCCGCATGGTAACCAAACCAGTTGTGCTGACATTCTCTCAAATAGGGCCTGCGCAAATGGACTGACAGGTGGACACATTTAAGAGAGTGGTTCCTTTATGGAGCATTGCACTCTTCAAGACCCGTGCTGCCGTCATTCACACTTCGCCATTGCAGTTTGCAATAGGATACAGAAACGTCATAGCATGCATTCAAGAAGAACAGCTCATAAGTGTTTGCGAGGCGACGTCGATATGACTACATTATTCTACGAATATATCGTTTCGATGTTGAAAGAACCTAGAAAAACATTTAGTCCAAAAACGATGGTTCAAGCGAGCAGCTGTAGGTAAAACACGGTAACCCAATCCGAGGCTTGGGTTTTTTAAAAGTCCACACAAACAAACCGGGGTCTCAAACACAACTGACTTTTAATGAACAGAATATACCCGTAAACGTAACATTGTTCTGTGGTCCCTTCAAAGGGTGTGTGATAGTATTGATGCAGCAAGCCATCCTCAGAAATGTCTATGAAAAATTGCCATTGTGTCCCCAAGCAAGATTTTCCCTAAGAGTCTCGCCGAGTTGATATGTGTTATGTTTTCGTATTTTCATTGGTTCTCCCAGAATCTCAAATTCATAGGTCACAAGTGCGGTTTAGAGACTGCTTCAAGTGTGGATTATTCCTTGTAACATTTAGCTCCGTTCATTTCCACTCAAGAGGGTTGCCTGAGAAACGACAAAGAAAAACGACAAGTGTGTCGTTTGTATCATAGGAACTACAACATTTAATTCCGGATTTTGCTACATGGGTGATACAAAACGCGGCATTAACGACAGGCTGCAACAGCATAAGGTTTGTTTCAAAAACAAATAGCCGTATTCGGACATGTCAAAACAATTGATCAAATGTAATATTTGTGTGCCCTTTTGATACTCCAATTAAGTAGTGTTGTCTGAAAAGAATGACTGCAGGCGTCTACTGACATAATCAATAATGTTAATCAAACGTGGAAATGTGATGAATTAGAACAATTAAAATTTCACGTATGTCTGACCTAAAAAGTTTTTCCCCCTTGTTCATGTAAAGCTGGGTTGGATGTCTGTTTATTTTCGAATCTTCACGATGTGTACAAAGTTCATCTATTTCCTAGGTTGAATGGACTGTTTTCCATTTTATCCCAGTTCTGTCTGAGGTTTGTATGTTGGTTCTTTGTGTGTTTTGTCCTCCCTTACGTTAAAAGATTGTGTTCAATAAAAAGTTGTAAGCGTCTGGAACGAATCTCCTATTGTATGGTGTTTGTAAATGGAAGCGTGCTTTTAGAAAAAGTTATTGTGACTTTTATTTCATATCTTGTTCAGTGTAGCCTATATAAGGGTTCGTCCTATTCACTAAACATTGGATGTGTTTGAGACTTCTTAGTCTTTGAGTTGTGCTTTAGCGAACAAGTCTCAGGTAAAGTCACCATGCTCAGGATTAGAGTGTTAACTTGTTATTCTCAAATATGTTTAAAAGCTTTTATTGGTTGGGTTGTTTCGGCACTTGCTGACCTGCTATTTTTGTTATTGTTTTCAAGAAGACGACGCTCGGGCTGGAATGTCTTTGAATAGAGAGAAACAAGCCAAGCTCAAAAGTTATGTTTTTTCTTTGTGACGCAATTGAGAATAATTATCTATAGAGATCGAGTAGGTGGTCTATTTAAATAGATACAAAGGACCTGTAGTTGATATTTTGTCAACTAAAAATAATGAAAGTTGCACAAAGAAGTACCAGACGACAAAGTGTGTCAACAAAACGATTAGGGCGCAAACGAGCTGGTGGTGGTTAAACATTTGACTAAAAACCCCGAGATTGGAACGATACGGTATACGTCCCTCCCTTCTCGTCCAGTCTAGGGGTTGTTACTCAAACGTATGTGAGCGGAATGCTCCGCAGCAATCGCTGGTTATAGCCATAATGGGGAAAACAGGTTGTTTTTAACCTGCTTATCCTAGAAAAGTTCCTCAACAACTGCAACTGTCAGTTAAGCACAACTCACATATACTCTAGTAGAGGCCTCTACACGTTCTTTCTGGAAGACCAGTTTGAGTGCTATTATCTGTGCACCCGAGGAAGGAAATCTCTGCGAAGGATGAATTGAAAACGATGTTTTCACACCCCAGAAAAGAAAGGAAGTTGCGGTATGGCACTGAGAAGTCCTCTCTTCCCATCGCCAGAAGTGCTCTCCTAATCTTCAATATCTCACATTTATTTCAAGTTAATATTTCTAAGATGTTTGTAAACACATATATCACGACTTATTTGACCTTATTTATTTCACCCTTATGTAATACAGCGCTAAATATATTTGAAACGAAATAAACAAACTAAAATATTATAAAATTCTTTCTCACGTCTAAATGTTGCATGACGTGTTCTTCATAGAGCGTGGTTTGCATATCTTCTGAAGATCTCATCTCCACACACTCAGCAGCCGGTAAGATGAGTTAGAAGTTATGTTCTAGTGCAAACTCGAATTGTCCCCTGGTATATTTGTTTTGTGAAAAAGTAAAGCCATGTTAAATTTGATTTCATCTTTCAGCGCTTGCAAATGTGAAATACCCAAACGAGATGTTTCACCGAGGGTAGAATATCGTTTGGTAACATAAATGGATGAGTTAGGTTGGCAGCAAATGTTAATACATATTCAGAAACAGCTGCAGAGTACGAAGGATGCGTTTCGGGTTTGTACGTCTTGATCGGGCGAAGCAAAGGCCAAAGATTTTCAGGTTTGTTCGAAGCTCAAAGTGCACTTATTGACAAATACATTTGGGATATCGGAAGAAAAAGGGTTTTCGTAACTGCAGAGTTTTTGCCCTGAATCGGAGGCCACAAGATATCGGAGTTCCATATATATATATATATATATATATATATATACAGGGTGTTTTTTTTTAAGCTTAACAGATTTGTTTAAAAAAAGCCGTGAAAGTTTCACTTATGCCGCTTATGGTGGTGAGTTATACGGCCAGGGGGACATATTATAGGGGGCTAATCGTAACGATCAGTCGGCTAATTACTTAAAATTCGTTAATTAACTTTTTAATTAATGAAAATAGACTAATGGTTCCAATTAGAAATTTGCTCAGCGTCGTCAAAAACTCCTAAATCAGTCATTTTCAGAAAGACTTTGAGCTCGTGAGAAGCGTAGTAGTGAACTGAAGTTACCACTCGTGGAGCAGGTACAAAGCTAGAGGTTGCGATAAGGCACCCGCGCGATTTTTCCGTCTCTTATCTATCCCCAGCCTTGTACCTGCTCCACGAGTGGTAACTTTAGTGCAATACTACGCTTCTCACGCGCTCAAAGTCTTTCTGAAAATGACTGATTTAGGGGTTTTCGATGACGCTGAGCAAGTTTCTAATTGGAACCATGTGTCTATTTTCATTAATTAAAAAGTTAATTAAAGAGTTTTAATTAATTTGCCGACTGATCATTACGATTAGCCCTCTATAATATGTCCCCCTGGCCGTATAACTCACCTCCACAAGCGGCATAAGTGTAACTTTCACGGCTTTTTTTAAACAAGTCTGTTAAGCTTAAAAAAAAACACCCTGTATATATATATATATATATATATATATATAGATAGATAGATATATATATATATATTGTGAACAAGGAGGGGAGAGGGTGATTATCGAATTTATTGCATTAAAGTTAGAGAAAGCGGAAAGGGAAAGGGAAATAGAGATTATAAGGGTCCTTCAGGGCCGTATATCATGATTTAATGTTGAATGAACTTTACAATGAATCTTGATGGATTGGCGGTTCGCAAAAGCTCCCCCCTCCCCCCCCCCCCCCCGTCAAAAAAAAACAAAAAAACACGAGCCTTCTGAGCGCACGCTTTCAGACTGAGCTCTTTTTCTTCTTCCTTTTCTGACAATATCCCCCGGTTGACGGAGGCGCCGGTCATCCGGCGGTTTGTGAGGGGACAGGAGTTGTGGAATTAGCCGTCCGGGCGGTGGTAGGGCAGCATTCGTGCGACGTGCACAATGTCTGACGCGCGCGACCGACGGTTGCGAGGGGGCGACATAGGTGCCACCTCGCAGTCGGTGGTCGACAGTTGGCGGATGACCCGTAATGGGCCGATGTATTTGTTCTGGAGTTTTTCACTTCTTTTAACTGCACGAGGAGGTGACGAAAGAAGTCCTGCATCTCCGGTGTTGCAAGTCGCGGGGCGGTGAGATGCGTTGTTGGGGAGCGTCTGTTGCTGTTGCGATTGGGACGTGTGGAGCCGGGTGATTTGGCGGGCGTCTTCGGCTTGGGAGACGATATGGGCGGGGTAGGGGCCAAGGGAGGGCCGTTTACGTAGGGGAGAACGGTGTCCAGCAGGGTGAAAGGTTCTCGGGCGTAGAGGAGGTAATATGGGGAGTAGCTAGTAGCTGATTGTCGAGCCGTATTGTACGACGGTATCCCAAGTAGTTTGATTGTTAGAAACATACATTGAAATCATTTTCGCCAAGGTGTCGTTAAGGCGCTCAGTAAGTCTATTAGTTTGCGGATGGTACGCGGTCATGACAGCCGCAGAACTTCGCGAATAAGTTGTGAAACTAAAGGGGTACCTCGGTCAATGATAATATATTGCGGCGCGCTGTGGCGCAACAAAAATATTCTGCAAGAAGAAAGTGACAACCTCTTCGGCAGTAGCAGTTGCAACATATTTGGTCTCAGCGTAGCAGGTGAGGTGGTCAATGGCTACAATAATCCATCTGTTGGTCGTTGTTGAAGGTGGAAATGAACCCAGACAGTCGATTCCAATAAGTTGAAAGGGCCGATGAGGTTGAGAAAATTGGCGAAGTAGACCAGAGGGCAAAGTTGTTGAACTTTTCTTGGTCTGGCAAAGATGACAAGATCGGACATAGCAACTGATCGTGAGAGTCGTGCCCGGCGAGATGTAGCGGCTCCGTATGCGGAAGTATGTTTTTGCAAAGCCGAGACGCCCGGGGGTGGGCTCGTCGTGGTTGACTCGAATGACTTCTTTTTGTAGTTGGCGAGGGATGACGAGAAGCCATGGACGGCCCTGGACGTTGTAGTTACTCTTGTATAGGATGCCGTCGCGGAGTTCGAATTGTCGTGCACGGCGCTGAACGTGTCGGCTTGAATTGCTCGTGTTCCCTAGTAGGCAGGAAATTATCGGGCCGAACGTATTGTTATCTCGTTGGGCTACACGAATATCAATAGTGTCTAGAAACGCGTTAGTATCGGCGAAGCAGGCGACGGTAAGATGAGTGCAGTCATTGGGGAGAGGACACCTGTACAAGCTGTCTGCATCGAGGTGTCGCTTGCCAGACTTCTATTTGATGGTGAAATTGTACTCTTGCAACATCAGGAACAACAGACGAAGGTGTCCTGAGTAGGGATGTCGCGAACCACTCCAGTTTCGATTTCGAAAGGTTTCGATATTTTCGAAGTGAACTGAGGTTCGAATTCGAAAAATTTCGATATTTTCGTGTCGACCGAGGTTCGACTTCGAAAAATTTGCAACTTTAGATCACAGTGGAGTTTCGAAATCGAAAAGTTCGAAGCTTTCACGGTTTCTAAAATTTCGAGTTCGAATATTTCGAATATTTTTTTTTACTTGAGGTTCGATAAATTCGAAGATTTCGAACTCTCCTAACTTGAAATTTGACATATTCGAAAAATTCGAATTTCTTGGGATCTGAAGTTCAAAAAATTCGGAGATTTCGAAATTCTTTTGATATAAAATTCGAAAAATTCGAACGCTTCGAATTTTATTAGACATAAAGTTCGAACAGTTCGAAGATTTCGAATTTCTTTCTACATAAAGTTCGAAAAGGTCGAAGGTTTCGATTCTCTTTTAACGCTAAACTCGAAAAAAAAAAACTTCGAAGATTTCGAATTTCTTTTAAGTCCAAGTTTTCAAAGTTCGAAGTCCGGTTTTCATGTTCCTCCACAGTATCAGTTTCAAATAACGTTTTCACGACTCACTGGTTTTCACGAAATCAGGTGTAGAAAAGTTAGGGTGTGATATTCAGACTCCGCGAAGTTGGCCAGGCAATTCAATGAGACAATGAGTGTCCCGGATGAGCTGGAATATTCGCCAGTGCAGAGTGACGTGTGACCATAGATCAGTAATTGTGGCCGCCACCCTGGGGGGGGGGGGGGGGAGGTGCTCCAGCCCCCCCCCCCCCTTCTCCCCCTTCCGTATACTTCGGGCTGTTAAAGAAAACAATACGAGGGAAAGAATGCGTGGTCGAGCTTATTTTAATCTGAAATTATTTATGCATATGTATAGCTACTACCGCTCTTCACTGCATCAAAGATCGCGTAGATGGTCATTGTCGGAAACTCGTTGTCAGAAGGCACTACCTGTCACATGCTTAGTTTTTCGGAAGTTCAAAGCTATGCCTTTTCGACCTGAATAACAGTGCCATTAATAAAAAAAATACAAAATAAACATAACAATAAATGCGGAGATAAAAAGCTGGAGAAAAAAAAAAAAAACTATCAAGAATTTGCCGGAGTGTTGTATTCTTGCATATTCAGAGGCTCAGAACTTTGAAACAAGTTTCTCCTACCAAAATGTGCACAGGGTAAAAGAAACACGTCCCAGGAACGTGAAGCGAAAAAAAAAATGTTTTCTTTTTTTTTTTTCTTGAACAATATTAGAAATTTTCTACCATGAGTTAACATTATTTTGTATTCTGCAGATAGCAAGGATATGTAGTGTCTGTGGTGTTAATTTAAATGCGATACCTCAAACAACTTAGACGAAAGTAAATACAATGTTTAGGGCATAATTGCCCTAGGATACATGTTTGGACATTTCTTCAAAGCTCACCTTAAATAACATTACTCACATCTTAAGACGACACTTACCTAAGCTATACATAGATCATTCTTAAAAAGTTTAACATCTCTACCATAAATATCTTCGGCTATAGAGCGCTTCAAATATGGCTCAAACGACAATCGTCAAAAACCCTTCGTCCTTCCTCGCCCCTTCGGAACTTTATTTCTTTAAAACTAAGCATGCCAGAACATTTAAATAAACGACATCGTCTTTCGTAAGGAACGCAGCACCACACATAAAAATTCGAGAGAAAAGAAATTACGAATGTACCTCGCTACTTGAATTCAAATGAAACCGTCCGCCGGTCTTTCGAAGTTCGACGAACGTCGAACTTTTACTCTCAAAGGTCGAAGTTCGTCGAACTTTTGACTTTTCAGGATTCGAAAGTTCGAAACATTTAGAATTTTCTTGATAACTTAGTTCGAAAGTTTGAAAATTGTCAAATTCCTTAGCGTAGGAAGTTAGAAATTTCGAAACGTTCGAACTTTCTACTGCAAGAAGTTCGAAAGTTCAAAAATAATCGAATTTTTCGGTCCAACAAGTTCGAAAGCTTGAGAAGGATCGGATTTTGTAGCGTAATAAGTTCGACGGTTCGAAAAGAGTCGAACTTCTTAGTTTAACAAGTTCGAAAATTCGACTTCCGTCGAATTTTATGATATAAAAAGTTCGAAAATTCGAAATATTTCGAACCTTTCGAACCGCTTGATTCGATCATCGAATCTTCGGTTCGAAAAAAGTTCGCGGCATCCCTAGTCCTGAGGGGTTTTTGAGCATGGCAAGCCAGCAGAGGGCATGGTGATTCATAACTATTTTGAAGTGTGTTCCGTAAACATTAGGCCGAAATTTAGTAATTGCCCATTTAACGGATAAACACTCTCGTTCGGTAATAGTGTTGTTTTTTTCGCATTTAGTTGAAGTACGACTGGCGTAGGCAATGACACATTTGACGCCGTGAATGGTTTGAGCTAAAACTGCGCCGATACCATGGCCGCTAGCGTCGGTTCGTATTTCTGTAGGTGCGCCTTGAACGAAGTGGTCGAGAATGGCAACTGACGTCAAGGCATCTTTTAAGACCTGGAAAGCTGTTTCTTGTTGTTTGTGGTTCCGAAGTCCACTGAAACGATACATTATTCCGGAGTTTGGTGTTTAGAGGCTCAGCAAAATGAGCGAAATCGGGGATAAATTTACGGAAGTAGGTACAGAGTCCAAGGAACGTGCGTGCGCCTTCCATATGCTTTGGAACAGGAAATTCCGTTACAGCTTGTACCTTCTCTGGATCAGGACGCAGACACTAATCACTGACAAGATGCCCCAAGATTTTGATTTGGAGAGCTCCGAAAACGCACTTCCTTGAGTTCAGTTTCAAATCGGCTGATCGGAAGCAGTCCAATACCTGACGTAGGTGATGCAAGTGTTGTTCAAATGTTGATGAAAATGCGACAACGTCGTCGATATATATTAATAAATATTCCACGTTAGTCCCCTAAGCAGAGTGACCATCATTCTTTCAAAGGTAACAGGGGCGTTACATAACCGGAAAGGCACCACATTAAACTGATAGAGGCCAATTGCGTGTAATAGAGGCGGTCTTAGGCTTGTCAGTGTCAGCGACAGGTATTTGCCAATAGCCGGAGCGAAGGTTCATAGATGAAAAGAAATAAGATCCCTGAAGAGTATCCAAGATGTCGTAAATACGTGGCAGCGGGTACACGTCTTTCGTAGTAACGTTATTTAATCGGCGGTAATCTACGCAAAAGCGCCACGAACCATCTTTTTTCTCAACAAGTACGACCGGGGAGGACCAAGGGCTGGCGGAGGGCTGTATGATGTTTTTGTGGAGCATGGCGGTAACATGACTGGTAATTGCTTTTCGTTCGGCGGTGGACACTCGGAATGGACGATTGCGAAGTGATAATGCGTCACCTGTGTCATCGCGATGATGCACCGATGAAGTTTGAGCTAGAGGACGGTAATCGAATTCAAAGAGCGGCTCGTAAGAGAGAAGTAGCTTCGTGAGGGCGCCTTTTTGGCAGACGTTGAGGCTCGGGGCGATCATCTGAGATATCCGATCTGGGCGGTTTGTTCTTGTGCTGGGGAGGGCAAGATCGGATACAACGTCCGAGAGAGCTGCGAAAGAGTCCAACGAATGTGCTGTTAGAGTTCGCAGAGGGGTTCCTTTGAAAATGATATGGGGTTGGGCGGAAACGTTCGTAGCGTATAGGTTAACAGTTCAAACTACCATGGTGATGATGGAGTAAGGAAGGATAATAGGTGTCTTCGTGATGGCGGTTGCTATTGGCTCCACGAAACCGCACAGAGCTTCGAAGTACTCGAGAAGCTTGAGGGCGATAGTGACGAGAGAGAACGGGGGAACCAGGTAGTCACCGTCAGCTTGGAGGGATACCGGAGCATCTTGTACGATGTCGTCAGTAGTGGCAGCAATGTTTAAGTGAATTTCCCGCCTATAACAGTGAATAAAATCGTCTGTAGATGAGAGGAAGTTCTAACCCAAAATAATGTCCACAAGGCAATTACTGAGCACAATAAAAAAAACAGTGTGGTTGCTGCCACCGATTGAAAATTATAGAGTTGAGAATCCGATTGGTTGTGCAAGGTCGCCATTCCCAATGCGTAAAAGGTGACCTGGAGGAGGCGTGAGCACCTTGTGTAAGGGGCGGAGTGTTTTATTTGAAGTACACAATCTTGCTGTACCTGTATCGACTAAAGCGGTAAACGGCTTTTTTCCGATTTTAACAGTGACTGTCGTTGGTCCAGGACAGAAAGGGTTTGCAATAGTTCGTCGCAGTGCAGCCTGACCAACTGTGTGAAGACAGGCTGCCATGGTCAATTTGACGGCTGGTTAGCGGCGGGAGCATTGTTGAGAGGTGAGATTGAACGCGGGCGTTGAGGATACGGAGAAGGGGAGCGACCACAGCGGCTGTCAGACGATACGAAAGCGTTTACAAAGCGGCGGCTGTCAAAATGGGATCGGTCTCCGGAATCGACGGAGGGGTGGCGGTTATTCGAGGATCGAGTGTAACCGGTGTCGTCTATGCGCCGGTGGCAGTAACGGGCAGGATGTTCTGGGGTGTTGCAGTAAAAGCAAACAGGGCGGTTGTCTTCCGTTCTTCATGTGTCCGTCCTTCGAGGTGGTCCGTAGTGCGGAGGGCGCGGTGGGGGGCGGTGCGGTAGATGTGAGGAGTAGCGACGTGAGGTGTCGTGCTGCATCACGCAGATGGGGGCATGTGGAGGGGGCGCCGGTGCATAGACGGAAGGTGCTGGGGCTACCGAGTGGAGAGAAGCACGGAGCTACGCTTGAACATTCGATCTTTTGAACTTCAGTTGGATGGGAAGTGTGATCTGCACTCGAACGGAGGGACTGGAGAAAGTCACGGAGTTCTTCGCGAATGATGAAACAAATTAGGCCCGGTAGGTTGACACTCGTGGAGACGTTCAAGGACGACACCTCATGAAGCTGTTCAAATGGTGCGGTTTCGATGCGGCCATTTTGACGTTCTTCATACTTGCGGCATTCTGTGATGACGGCCTTAACTGTCTTTGCTGATTTAGGAGCCAGAATGGGAAAGAGCTCCTGAGAAAATCCTTGAATATGTATCGTATCTTGTCGTCCTCAGCCATGGCAGGGTCGGCGCAGCTACAGAGGTGAATGACGTCCGCAATATAACCGGTTGGTGATTCCGAACTAGTTTTGTATCAACGGGCAAGCAGGAAGCGCGTTTGTTTGTCGGCGACTTTCAGGCTTCCCGAAGACATCCGAAAAAGATGCCTTGAAGCCGACCCATGAAAGAAACTTTTCGTGGTTATCTACCACTGAAGCACTGTGTCTTTTAAAAAGAACACGACGTTGGAAAGCTTGAGAGTATCAACCCAGCGATTGTGAAGGTTGACACGACCGTAATTCTTAGATCAGTTGTTGACATCCGCGTCAGATGTGCCCGAAATCTGGAAGGGTCCCGTTGACGGGCCTTGGGCGGTGGGTTGGTGGTGTTAGCGGTTACCGGCGGGTTAGGCATGGGGTCATAAACCGCGTCCCCGCTGCGTAGCTTCAGAGTCGTTTAGACTGAGAAGTAGGAAACGGCTTGTTTACCTCCACCACTTTTAATTGTCCTTCAGGGTCGTATGTGATGATTTAATGTTGAATGAATTTTACAATGAAGCTTGATGGATTGGTGGTTCGTGAAAGACCCCCGTCAAAAAACACGAGCCTTCTGAGCGCGTTTGTACTTATTGAGCGTGTTGGTGCTTTTTAAACATTTAGAAAGTGGAGACACATAAGGGACGATACCGAAATGACAGTCTTTCAACTTCAACAACATTTAGTTTCGGCTTCAAGCTCAAAGCCCGCCCGCTCCGTGGGAGAACGGGAAAGGGAAAGCATGGGGGAAGGAGAAAAAGTGGAGGAAAGAGTGGAGGTTGCCAAACGAGGAAGTGAGAGGAGGGAGGGGGGCTCGTCTGGAGGTGTTGGTGGAAATTGCGTGACTAGAAAAGAACTGCAAATTAGAACTACAAAATATTGTTTGCTCTTAAGTTTTGGGCTTCGAAAGGGCACGAGGTTGGTCTTGCCATTTCGCAGTTTTCACGTGTGCCACATTTTGAAATCTCGAAGCTTCCCCAGGTAGCACCGAGTTCTGGGCCAAAACTTGGCTTGCGTCTGGGAGTTTAGGGCATTGAAAAGCCCGAAGCAGCCAAAGTAGAGCCAAACCTGACCTCCCTTGGCAACAGTCTGGGTATTTTGGCCCAAATTTTCCAAACAAGTGCCAAACTTAGGCATCACTGCCTGGTAGTTCGGCTGTCATCTGGCATCTTTGGGCCTAAATCGCCTAACAAATGCCAGATTTAGGCTTACTGCCCGGTAGTTTGGCAGATCTTTGGCATTTCTGGGCAAAAATTGCCAAACTAATGCCAAAGTTAGGCTTCACTTTTTGATAGTTCGGCTGTCATCTGGCACATTCGGGCCAAAATCGCCACAGATGTGCCAGAGTTAGGCTTACTACCTTATAGTTCGGTTGACATCTGGCATCTTTGGGCCCAAGTCGCCAAACGAGTGCCCAAGTTAGGCTTCGCTTCCCGATAGTTCGGCTGTCATCTGGCAGCTACGGGCCAAAGTCGCCAAACAAGTGCCAAAGTTAGGCTTCGCTTCCCGATAGTTCGGCTGTCATCTGGCAGCTACGGGCCAAAGTCGCCAAACAAGTGCCAAAGTTAGGCTTCGCTTCCCGATAGTTCGGCTGTCATCTGGCAGCTACGGGCCAAAGTCGCCAAACAAGTGCCAAGGTTAGGCTTCGCTTCCCGATAGTTCGGCTGTCATCTGGCAGCTACGGGCCAAAATTGCCAAACAAGTGCCAGAACTAGGCTTACTGCCTTGGAGTTCGGCTGATGAAGTATTTGATGTACGCGGTTGGTCTTCAGCCTTAATTTCTTAATTAAATAGAAATCAAGTTTTATTCGGCTGGCCACTTCATCTTATTTTGGGTGTTTCTTGATTTCTCCTGTCCCAAGGTTGGCTGAATGTTTTGACGCGGCTGGACCAGGCTTTGCAAACGCAAATTGTGTCGGATGCTTTACTCGCGCGTAGGTACACACGCCAATATTGCCGCGCGCGCAGCTTGCCGAGTAGGCAGCGCGCGCGTGGCCGAACGGTTATCGCGCTTGTCTCCCACGCGAAAAGCCAGGGTTCGATTCCTGGCCGCGGCTACACATTTTTGTTGACACTGTAATGTGACGTTCTGGTAAATTCGAGAACCGTCTTGCTGATTCGAGGTTAGAATGTTCTAGGCACCGAACCTTCTACGCCGAATGCTCCAGAAGCCCACGCGTGTACAAAAGCGGCTCCGCGTGGCAAGCTGGAGTCAGTTTCGCCTCAGCGTTCGATCCTGCTGCTTCGCCGCTTTCGACGCTCGCGACGCTCTGTTGTTATTTTCTTTTTCCTTTTATTTCTGGGCACAAGTTCGCCCCATTAAACGTTTCAGTTTTCTCAGTTATTCCGTTGTTTTGTCACCTCGTCATTCGTGACATTTTGGTGGAGGTGCTGGGTACCGCATGCCCCTGCCGCGTACCCCTCCGAGGGCGCGCAGTGCAAGTCCGACGCCAAGCCCACGAAGAACCAACGAAAGCACTTCCGAGATCCGGTTCAGTCGTCGTACCCAAGGCCTACACCCAGAATTTGGACCTCTGCCGCCCAAGGTTAAGCAGCCAACGAGGCCAACGATGGACAGCCAGTCGTCGCAGAACCCGTCCACTGCCACCGTCGTATACCTGCCCGTCGCACCCAAAACTCCGACGCCTTTCCACGGAGACGCCCACGAGGACATCGAGGACTGGCTGCAACATTATGAACGTGTGGCCCGACATAACGGGTGGTCAGCTGAGCACTGCTTGCAGAACCTTTACTTTTCGCTGGAAGGAACTGCGAGGCACTGGCTGGAAAACCACGAGGTTTCTTTGACGTCGTGGGAGCTGTGCAAGCAAGAACTGAAGAAGACGTTTGCCTGCCAACACCGACTGTGAGAGTGCCGAAGATCTCCTGCGAACAAGAACCCAAGGCCTAAATGAGAGCATCACCAGCTTCGTCGAGGATGTTCTCCGCCTGAGCGCCCGCGCCGATCCTCAGGCTACCGAGGAGAAGAAGCTGCACCACCTGATGAGGGGTGTGAAAAGCGAGATTTTCGGCGGTCTCATCCGGAATCCCCCGACAACAGTCGACGAGTTCGTCACGGAGGCGACAAATATTAATAATTTCATTATTAATAAAATGGATAAGAGCATACCTTACAAATCGGCAGCAGTTCGTAGATATCGGTGGTACTCCTTCCGATTTGTTAAGTGTATATTCAGGGGTTCCACAAGGTTCTGTGTTAGGGCCATTGCTTTTTCTGATATACGTTAACAGCTTGTTTACTATTAACAGTAACGGGCCAGTAAAGATAAGAATGTTTGCTGATGACTGCATAATATACACTCCTATAACCTCCGTGGATGACCAGATTAAACTGAATTATACCTTATCCAATATTTCGGCATGGTGCAGCGAAAATAACATGAAAATCAATACCGGAAAAACTAAATCCATGCATATTAATACAAAAAAGAATGCATTGTGTTTTGATTATGAGCTTGATGCAGTTAAGCTTTCCAAAGTTGATAGCTACAAGTACTTGGGCGTGATTATCACGAGTGACCTAAAATGGAACAAACATGTGGACTATATAAAAAACAAGGCAATTAAAAAACTCAGGTATCTGAGAAGAAGACTGTTTAGGACACCTCCTTCGGTTAAGACTCTTGCGTATAAAGTTTTAGTAAGACCGACCCTAGAGTACGCATCCGAAGTCTGGGATCCCTGGCAGGTCACACTTTCAAGGGAGCTTGAAAACGTACAGTCACTGGCAGTGCGCTCAATCTTTTCCGACTTTAGGAGTACTACATCTGTTACGACGCTGAAACGACAGGCTGGTTTGCAGCCACTAAAAAACCGAAGAATGTTCCAGCGCCTGAAATTGTTTTTTCAAATATACAACAATATTATTAGAATTGATAAATCCAAATATGTGAAGCCGAAAAGCTACCGGCTAGATCGCCTGCACCACCCGAAAGTTTTAACCGCCATTGATGCCCGTATAAATATTTTTAAACACTCATTTTTTGTTCAGGCGGTAGAGTTGTGGAATAAACTTCCTGCTAGTGTCGTCGCACTGGAATCCCTTTCTGAATTCGAGAATGCCATAAGCGTATTGTTTGACCTGTAAGTGTGACCCTTCTTGTGGGTGTATGTGTGAATGTATATTTTTGCGGTGAGGTTCCCAAAGGTTGATTTTCAAAGCGGTGCTTGAGGTGTATATTTTGGTGGTGCGGATCCTGGAGATTGCTCTGAATGTTATATTTGAAAGCAGTGTTGTATTTGATTTCCGTGTTTGTATTACCCCCTCCTGCCTTGGCCCTTGAAGGGGCTGGCAGTATTGTGAAATAAATAAATAAATATGGAACGGGCCCTGCTAGCCCGCGCCAGACACTACCAACGCACCCTGGCGTAACTACTCTGGCGACATCTGGATCCGACCTGGGCACGACCCTCCCCGGCATCCGTGACATTATCCGTGAAGTCGTCCAGGAGGAATTGAAGAAGCTGCTGCCCGCTGCCGCACGCCCGGCCTCGCTCTCCATCGCCGAGGTTGTGCGGGAAGAAGTCCAGAGAGCCATCCAACCAGAGGCTCCCGTCGTCGTGGCAGCCACCGAGGAGCCCACGTTGACTTACGCCGCAGTGGCCCGATGGCCACCGCCTCCTCCTCGCACCTATGTCGTGCCGCCCCGACGTAAATCTCCTGCGCCGCAACACGACAGACGCCACGACGACCCGGTGCAGTACGCCCGCCCGGAGCCTCGCGCACCCCGGAAAACCGACGTGTGGCGAACGCCCGACCGACGCCCTCTGTGCTTCCATTGCGGGGAAGCAG
Source organism: Ixodes persulcatus (assembly GCA_013358835.2). Lineage (NCBI taxonomy): Eukaryota > Metazoa > Arthropoda > Arachnida > Ixodida > Ixodidae > Ixodes > Ixodes persulcatus. The sequence goes on from JABSTQ010005432.1 coordinate 27,831, forward strand.
ACCATACCTACCGCCGATGCCCATACCGACGACTTGGGCTGCGCGGGTTCCACCCGAACGACCCGCGCCCCCGTTATGGTGAACGACCTCGGGAGATCGACGAGTACTTGCGACGACCTCAGTCCCCCGAGCCCGCGTCCCGCCGAGAGTTCCAGTCGCCGTCGCCGCGACGTCCAGCTTCGCTGATGCACCGACCCCGACGTGAAAGCCTGTCGCCCCTCGCTCCTCGCCGGGGAAACTAGGCGCGGCAACCCCTGGAGGAGGAGTTGCCGAAGACGACCGACGACAAGATCCTCCACGAACGTCGGAGGGCCCTCACTCGAACGCTACCAGAGTCCGAAACGACGCCCCTGCAACGGTGTCCAATAACTTAAACGTCGTCATCGACGGCCACGACGCATCAGCACTCGTGGACACCGGAGCAGACTACTCGGTCTTGAGTGGGAGGCTCTCCCGCCGTCTTCGAAAAGTCATGACGCCGTGGGATGGACCGCAAATAAGAACCGCCGGAGGACACCTCATCACACCAGTCGGAAGATGCACTGCTCGCGTCGAGATCCACGGTGAGACGTGCCCTGTCAAGTTCGTCGTTCTGCAAGACTGTTCGAGGGACGTTATCCTCGGAATGGACTTTCTTTGCGAGTATGGCGCCGTCATCGACCTCAGGGCAAACCAGTTGACGCTGCGAAAGCCTGTCCTGCCCCCGGTGGAGGCCAACACGACGTCATCCGCGATCCGAGTTATAGCCGACCATGTGAATCTGCCGCCGCGGTCGAGTGTTTTCGTCACCGTCATAACCGACGCAGCCATGCACGGTGAAGCTCTTCTGGAAGGCAGCGTTCAACTGCTCCTTGAAAAAGGAATTGGCGTCGCACGAGGCGTAACGGATCTTCAAGAAGGACGAACAACTGTTCTCGTGACAAACTTTCGAGAGGAACCGCAGCACCTAACGAAGGGTACCACCATGGGCTACGTCGAGGAAATTCAGACGCCAGCCGTGGTCACCGCAGTCTCAGAGGAAACCTCGTCGCCACAGCAGAAGAGCACGACGCCGCCGCCGCTCGACATCGACCCCGAGCTTCCAGCTTCGAAGCGCCGGCAACTGGTTGATCTCCTCGCCGAATACAGTGACTGTCTCGCCACGACATCGAAAATTCGCCAAACACCAATGGCGAAACATCGCATTATTACCGACGACGACGCACTCCCTGTTCACCAGTCGCCGTATCGAGTCTCCTTAAAGGAAAGGAGAGTGATTCAAGATCAAGTTCAGGAGATGCTCGACGACGACATCATTCAACCCTCAAGAAGTCCATGGGCGTCCCCAGTCGTGCTTGTAAAGAAGAAGGACGGAACCCTGCGGTTCTGCGTGGACTATCGTCGACTGAACGCTGTGACAAAGGACGTCTATCCGCTCCCCCGCATCGACGATACGTTAGACCGACTGCGCCACTCCAGATATTTTTCGTAGATGGACCTGAAAAGTGGTTACTGGCAGATTGAAGTTGACGAACGTGACCGGGAGAAAACTGCCTTCGTCACTCCCGACGGACTGTACGAATTCAAAGTGATGCCGTTCGGACTTTGTACAGCACCAGCCACCTTCCAGCGCGTCATGGACACCGTGCTGGCAGGTCTGAAATGGCAGAGCTGCCTCGTCTACCTGGACGATGTCGTGGTATTCTCACGAGATTTCGACGAACACCTCAGACAACTTCGAGCCGTGCTTCAAGCCATCAAGACCGCCGGCCTGTCCCTCAAGCCAACAAAGTGTCGGTTCGCCTATGGGGAACTAAAGTTCCTTGGCCACGTCGTGAACAACGAAGGTGTTCTACCTGACCCCGAGAAGACCCGCGCCGTAGCTTCATTTACGCCGCCGTCTGACAAGAAGGCCCTGAGAAGATTTCTCGGACTCTGTGCCTACTACAGGCGCTTTGTTAGAGACTTCGCCAAGCTGTCCGCACCACTGACACACCTCACGAAGGACGCCGTAAAGTTTGAGTGGACAGAAGAGCACCAGAGATCATTCGACGAGCTCAAACGAAGACTCCAGACGCCCCCGATTCTTGGCCACTACGACCAGTTTGCTGAAACCGAGATCCACACCGACGCCAGTAACACCGGACTGGGTGCGGTACTAGTCCAAATGCAGGACGGCGCAGAGCGAGTCATCGCATACGCAAGTCGGACGCTGTCTAACGCGGAGAGGAACTATTCAACTACTGAAAAGGAGTGCCTCGCTGTCGTCTGGGCAATAACAAAGTTTCGCCCATATTTGTATGGGAGTCCTTTTCGCGTGGTCACAGACCACCACTCGCTCTGCTGGCTGGCGAATCTGAAGGACCCTTCCGGACGCCTCGCTCGGTGGAGCCTACGACTGCAGGAGTTTGACATGACCGTGGTGTACAAGTCCGGCCGGAAGCACAATGACGCCGACTGCCTGTCAAGGGCTCCAGTCAAGGCCGCTCCTGCCTGCACCAAAGAGGACGACGATGAGTGTTTCCTCGGCGCTCTGGATGTCAGCGACATGGCAGCACTCCAACGAGACGACCCTGAGCTGCGAGCACTCATCGAGCACCTAGAGGGACAAGGAAGCGCCGTTCCCCGCGGTTTTGTACGAACACTGCCAACCTTCTCCCTTCGACGAGGTGTGCTCTACAAGGAGAACTTCAGCGACAACAACACGGCATGGCTGTTGGTGGTCCCTTCCAGTCTTCGAGAAGAAATGTTTCAAGCCTGCCACGATGACCCGACGGCGGGACACCTTGGCTACATCAGAACTCTTGCCAGGATACGCGAAAAATACTACTGGCCCAAGCTTGCGAAGACAGTGCACCACTACACCCGATCTTGCCACGAGTGTCAACGACGAAAAAAACCACCGACGAGACCGGCAGGACTTCTTCAGCCTATTGCGCCACCATCTGCCCCATTCCAGCAAATCGGAATGGACTTACTTGGCCCATTCCCACCCTCGACGCAAGGAAACCGATGGATAATCGTCGCAACCGATTATCTCACACGGTACGCCGAGACAAAAGCCCTTCCATCAGGAACGGCTGTTGAAGTCGCCAAGTTTTTTATCGAGTCTATTGTCCTCCGGCACGGCGCCCCCGAAGTCTTGATCTCAGACCGTGGATCCTCGTTCATGGCCCAGCTGACACAGGAAGTCCTTCGTCTCAGCCACACCAGCCATCGTCGCACCACGGCGTACCACCCGCAGACCAACGGGCTGACGGAAAGACTCAACAAAACCATCGCCGACATGATCTCCATGTATGTCGACGTGGAGCACAAGACATGGGACGAGGTGTTGCCGTACGTCACATTTGCCTACAACACGGCCGTGCAAGAGACCCCAGGAGTAACACCATTTCAGCTGGTGCATGGCAGAAAAGTGTCGACCATGCTCGACGCTATGCTACCCCACGAACCAGCTGACGAGGGGATACCCGACGCCCAGGTGGTTGCTCAACGAGCCGAAGAAGTTCGCCAGCTCGCCCGACTCCGAATTCAAGATCAACAATGTGTCGACGCTACCCGGACAACTTTCGCCGGATCGACGTTCGCTTCAAGCCCGGAGACCGTGTCTGGGTGTGGACCCAGATACGACGACGCGGTCTCAGCAAGAAACTCCTAAAACGGTACTTTGGACCCTACAAGGTACTTCGCCGACTTGGAGATCTGAATTACGAGGTGATGCCCGACGAAACACGGACTTCATCACGCCACCCTCCACGACCAGAAGTCGTCCACGTCGTGCGCATGAAGCCATACTACGTTCGATAGGACTGTGGACCTTATGTGTTCTAAATGACTCTTTAGCTTACCGTTCTTTTTGTTTGCTTTGTTTTGTTCTGCATCGGGGCGATGCAATTTTTAAAGGGGGGAGTAATGCCGCGCGCGCAGCTTACCAAGTAGGCAGCGCGCGCGTGGCCGAACGGTTATCGCACTTGTCTCCCACGCGAAAAGCCAGGGTTCGATTCCTGGCCGCGGCTACACATTTTTGTTGACACTGTAATGTGACGTTCTGGTAAATTCGAGAACCGTCTTGCTGATTCGAGGTTAGAATGTTCTAGGCACCGAACCTTCTACGCCGAATGCTCCAGAAGCCCACGCGTGTACAAAAGCGGCTCCGCGTGGCAAGCTGGAGTCAGTTTCGCCTCAGCGTTCGATCCTGCTGCTTCGCCGCTTTCGACGCCCGCGACGCTCTGTTGTTATTTTCTTTTTCCTTTTATTTCTGGGCACAAGTTCGCCCCATTAAACGTTTCAGTTTTCTCAGTTATTCCGTTGTTTTGTCACCTCGTCATTCGTGACAATATGATAGCCATTTTTTGTGGCTCTAAAAAGCCACAAATACATGGATTGGAAACAAAAAAAATAGTTACACAGCCACAAAACTTGCGCTAACTCTCCCCTCCTCTATATTTCTTCTTCCTCCCCAGTCCAGTTGCATTTCTTGACTTTATTAAAAGTATATGTGACGCTGTAGCAAAATATTGATTGGGTAGTCTTCCGACACCATAATGAATTGCCTGGTAAAAAATAATACAAACATACTGGGAGTACCAGTGTCCCTTTAAGTCGTTTACAGCATATAACATGGTCCCTTGTAACTGCACACCTTTAATGAACTTAGAAATAATAAAATAAATATTACTGTATTTACTCGAAAACAGGTCGACCACGAAAATAGGTCGACCCCCATTTATTGAAGCCACCGAGAATAAAAAAAAATAATTCAAATATAGGTCGACCTTTTTTTTATTTTTAAGAACAGGGGAAAGTGTGGGCAAAAGAAAGAAACAAACCTTTATTTACAGCACTCTCAGCTAACCAAGCTACTAAGCTTCGTCAGCTTGGTCGACATCCTCGCAAATTCGCAACAATACCTCACTGACACCGTTGTAAAATGACGAGAAGAAACGAAAAAAGGTGGAGACGGGCGAAGACAAAATACAAAGACGCAAGCAACGCCGCGAGTCGAGTCGCCAGTAGCAACACGCAAGCCGAGCCCCCTCAAGCAACAAACAAAAATAACTTTTTTTTTTGTGCACGTTTGCGAGGATGGAGGGCAAAGTGCATGGCGCATCGCGTTCCTCTCCCTCCCCTTCCCCGTCACCCAGCGAGGGGAACGCTACAGGTGCGATGGCGAAACCCGACGCCCGAGGGATGCGGGCGAGAGCGGCAGCGGCGCGGCCACCGCAGGCGGGCCGTCGGCTGCTGCTGTTTCGGTCGTTTTCGTGCACCAAAAGCTTTTTGAAACAAGAAGCGGTGCAGCTCTACGGCAACGCCAGCTCGGCGACTCGATAGCTCCATGCCCCCGGTAGGGTCGCAAAATTTGGTCGCGAATGTAGGTCAAAATTCTTTGGTCACAATTTAAAAAAAGAAAAAAACGTTGACTGATATTCGAATAAATACGGTAATGCATATTCAGGGTATTTGGTTTTTTGCACACACACAACTTTTTTGTATCAGCTTTTTATTTTTTCCTTTTGAGACACTGATGTGTCCCATTTCAAGGAAAATACTAAAAGAACAATCCAATGGAGTGGAGCAACATTGATAGTACTGACAGTACCAAAACAGTGCTGAAACAGAAACACAAGTCAGACTTGTGGCCGTGTAAGCAATCAAAAGGCTAAAAGCAGGGGCAAATTTACCAACGCAGAGTGCAAGTTCGTCTGCTTTTGCAGGGCTTGGATAGTGGGTAGCGGGTAGATCTTGTGGCCAGCAACATCGTCATGTGCATTACCGGCTCAAGCAGCGTTGCCAGCCCTCCGTAGTCACAATCAAAGGCGCGTGAATAAACGTCAGTTTCTCAGCAACCACCACGTGCGGTTGTGTCCCTGCACGTGGGCCACATCGTGTCAGAAGACAGACCCCACAAAGTAAGCTTAGCTCTCTGAAGGCCTAACGGTCAGCCTTCGTCGAACAGCCGCACAACCCTGCTGCTGCAAATAGCTACACCAGCGACGGCGGGAAACATGACATCCCTGCTGCCAGCCCCGAAGTACCTGGATACGTCGCAAGATCTTTGGGTGGCATGGAGACTTTGGGCGAGTGAGTACAAGCTCTACGTGACTGTGACCGGGCTCGCTACTAAACCTAAAGAAATTCAAGCGGCAACGTTTTTGTTCGTAATCGGCGAAGACGGACGGAGGATCTTCCGCACGTTCAATTTCAAAATGGAAGCAGATCACAATGACATAGACAAGCTCTTCAAAAAATTTGAGGAGCATTGCAAGTGCATTCCTCGCATACCACGACCTTATTTTCGGCACGGGAAACCAAAAGTTGGGAGAACGCTTCGATGAATGGCTGACATAGTTTTGTACGCTCATACACATATGTGATTACGGGCAGCTCGAAGAGAGAATGTTGAAGAGCCGCATCATCGTAGGCATAAAGGACGAGGGGTTACAAAGCCACCTGATCAACGAGAACCCCGATTTTTGCAAGCTTGTGGAAATTTGTCGCATGCGAGAGAAAAGCAAGGAGCAGTTAGAAGATTTACGAAAAACGACCCAAGTAGGCCGTGGCAATGCCGACAAGTGCCAGGACGACACTGAAGAGGTCAACTTTGTACAAAAGAACCGAGTGTGCGCGAAGTGCGGTTATGCGTACCACAAGAACCAAGCCTGCTCCGCAGAAGGCAAGAAATGCAAGCAGTACGACAAATTCAACCACTTCACGAGCGTCTGCTGATCAAAGAAGCTGAACAAAGGCGCCATACAGATGAAGACTCGGAAAGTTTACAGCCTGGAATGCAAAGAAAGCTACTTTCTGCATGCAGTCTTGTCGAGCCACATGCAAAAAGGTGGAGTTTGGAAAGCCGAGATCGACACTTAAGGCAAGCCAGTGGTCTGCAACTTGAATACAGGAGCAAACTGTTCAGCAATTTCACTCAAGCAACTAAAGGCGGTAACACACAAGGAGTTGGAACCAAGCAACGCACTACTGAACACGTTTTTCGGCCAGAAACAGAAAGCAGCCGGAAAGGTGACTCTGCAAATGTTCAGCAAACACAGAGCTGCTCGGGTACAGTTTTTAGTTGTGCAAGAGGTGGTGCAAGCAACCCTGAGTGGTGAACTGTCCCAGGAGCTTGGCCCCATCCAACTTGTAGCCACAGTAACTGAAGAGAGCCAACTCAACGAAGCGGCACGACCATTCGATGAGACTTTCAAGGGCCTAGGTGAGCTACGTGGGGTGGTGTAGTGAAGTTGCTAGGTGTAGTCAAGCAAGCCTGTAGCATCACACTGGCCCTCCGTGACAAGGTCAAGGCTGAACTCGACTGAATGAAAGCGAATGGAGTGATAACCTCTATTACCGAACCGACTGAATGGTCCAGCCAGATGGTAGTTGTAGTTGTAGTCAAGAAAGATGAGATAAGAATATGTGAGTAGCGCTCTTTTCTGTCTCTTCTCTCTTCTTCATACGTGTGCGCTAAAACCGTTCAAATGTCTCAAGAGAGCACTCAAGAGACAACATTACCATATGCCGACACTGGAGGACGTAGTGACAAACATCGAGGGTGCCAACTAATTTTTTACGTTAGACGCTGCCACAGGATTTTGACAGATTTGACTTGACAAGCACAGTTTGTACTTGTGCACCATGAGCACGCCTTACGGAAGGTACAGATTCCTCTGGATGCCATTCAGAATTGCCACTGCCGCATAAGTCTTTCAGAGAGCGATGCACAAGGTGCTCCAAGGTCTCGACGGCATTGAGGTGGTCATGGATGACATACTGGTGTGGGGTTCCACAAAAGAAGAGAACGACAGACGTCTACAAAACATCTTGCAACGGTGCCAAGAAGTGACCCTCGAGCTGAACTTGGACAAGTGCCACTTCTGCCAGACGGAGGTACGGTAACTCGGATTCGCGCTAATCTACAAAGGACTCAATCGACTCGAACAGAGCAGAGGACATCCTTGCAGTGCAAGTCCCAGAGAACGCAAAGGAACTGAAGACATTTCTGGGAATGGTGCACTTCGTTGCCGGGTTTATCCCGAATATGTCAGAGTTAAAGGTGCCCTGCAACAACTGTTGCACTGGTTTTTAATTTGCACTGATCCTGAGCGCACTGAATGTAGAAACTTAGTGGAACTTCTTTTCTCGAAATTCGATTTATTTTATAAGTTATAGGCAAATTAAAATTACAAAAACAAGCAAACAATCACATTCTTCATGACGTCCCTGGTCCTGGCTTGGGTGGCCAATGGGCTGCGGCTTACATTGATTGCCACTTTCCCTGCAGACGCATGTGCGTCAACGACTTGTTGCTTGCTTCAGCCCTCCACCGCGCTTGCTCGCATGAATTTACCGAGTCTGTCGTAGTTGGAGCTCCAAATCCTCGATAGAAGTGCGGAACTTGCAGTGGCACCGTATGAGGACATGTGGTGATCATATCACACTACGCACACGTAGCTGGCCAACAGACCTGACCTAGCCAGCCTAACGGCCTAACCGGATTTGTCCCCCCCTTTTTCCGCGCCGGAGAATTCCCCTTGACCGTGGGCCGCGGTGAATGAGGAATGTGGGGGATGGAGGGGAAGACGAGGAAAGGAGGGGAGGCCGAGGAGAGAGGGCTGCCCGGGAACGGGGCAGAACTAGGAAATAAAAATAGGAATTTTTTGTAGACCGCGTTTTTCCCCTCTGCTAAACCCTCCGCAACGAAAAAGCCACTACTGCGTCTGCGCGCTGATGGCCTTGACTGTAGTTTCGGGTATCCTAGCGGGTTGTGGAGAGCACTGCGGGATGGCAAAAACAATCTATGAAAACTCCCTAATGAGTCGAGTTTGGGACGCCCATGTGAATACTTCTTCACCTACGCTGCATCTCACCATACACTCCTCGTAAGCGTCCGGAGCGTGCTGGCAAAGCCTCTCGGCCCCAACTCGACCACGCTCAAGATCCGGGCAAGTCCGGGCGGGTCTCCTGTGCCCTCGCGAGGAGACACATTTGGACTTTCACTTCTTGAAAAATGTGCCGCCGGCGTCATGCATTATATGCTAGGATCCGCTGAGCACGGCCTCACAGATTGCGAAGCGAGCACGCTTCGGAATCATACATGGGGCGCCTGAGAGGCCTCTTCCACTGCTTGGTGGCAGGTATGTCGACAGGTCATTGCGCGTCGTTTCTTGTTTCCGTGCTTTCTAAAGTACATTTGTTACTTTTCTCATCTAAAATTCTGGACAAAAACTACTTTCATAAATAATTGAAACGGTTCGCACAACTTATATTTTGTATTCAGACTAAAAAAACACTAAGCGGCTCTGACCAGTCGTAAGGCAGGAGCTGACCAGTACAAACAATGTCACGACTTCGTCACATGCCATGCGCGTTCGGCACCACAGGGCACCCTTGTAGGAGGAGGGGTTTTTGCGTCCTCTGGTTAAAATACGACGCACTGATGTTTAGTTAGCTACTCCCTCTGTGCCCGCTGGGTTGCCCGAACCACAAGAGATGTGGAAACCGCAAAAAAGGTAGACGCTTAAATAGGATTGCAGGGCCCCTTTAAGTGCACCTCTACGAGACCTGCTGAAGAAGGACAACGCTTGGATCTAGACCGACTCCTAGCAAGAAATTTTTAAGAGTCTTCGGACAGCCCTATCACAGGCATCGGTTCTGGCATACTACGACAAGGCGCAGCCCCTCGTGTTGCAGGTAGATGCTAGCCAACAAGGCGTAGGAGATGTCATCCAAATGGGAAGAAGGACAAGGACACTGCTGCCTACGCAACGCAAGCTTTCAGAGCCTGAGACAGTGCCACTCCAACAGGTGACTGCAGGACTTAAGGAGATACGCCAGCACCAACAGACATACTACAACCAAGGTACAAGACGTCTGGAGCGTCTGCACCCTAGGTCGACAATCTCTGTGTTCGACAGTCGGACCTCTCAGTGGTCACAGATGACCCTGCACGAAGATGGACAACAGCTTCGGCGCAATGGAGGGCGTATCTGCTGCCACAGCCCCACAACAACGGCAGCAACGATGCCACAGCCTTCGGGACCCCAACCCGTGGCATTGCAGAGAAGCTCAAGGCAGCCCCGCAACTCACGTCACTACAAAGAGTGTGACTGAGGTTTTAGTTCTAGACTTGCTTCCTTTTATTAAGGGAAGGGAGATGTGGCCAGCGGCATTGTCATGTGCATTACCGGCACAAGCAGCGGCGCCAGCCCTCCGCAGTCGCATTCGAAAGCGCGCAAATAAACATCTTTGTTCCTCAGCGATCACCGCATGTGGTTTTGTACCTACACGCGATCCAGACCCCAAGGCAGCTTACTTTGAGGACTACCCCTTATCCCTCAAAAAACGTTTTGGGGTGTACAATTTTTTTTACTGCACCCAAATTTATTTTTTTTTTTTTAATTTTATCTCTGAATTTAGCTATTTTGGAAATTCTAGCTCCAAATCTAGCTACTTTAGAAAATTTTAAAAGTAGCTTAGACCGCCTAGGGCGGCAAAATGCAAAGCCCGCCTCCGGTTAAAACCCTTTATATAAGGCGTTAACATATCTATGCATGTTTTTCAGGGCAAGTCCGTTGAGCTTAGAAAAACAATATTTGACCAGTTAAAAGCACCATCACAATAAGCGGGCACTCCAGATTGGAATGGCCCTTCAGAGTTTTATATGTTCAATTAGTAACAAGATAAAAAACTAATCTCACCGGAGCCATGCAGGTAGCGTACCACCCAGCCCAGCTTGTCGCCAAGCTCAACCCTGGTCTCCTCAACCATCTTCTGCAGGTACCCGATGCTCGCATTTATTTTAGACAGGTTGTTCAGCGTGTCCTCAAACTGCATCGAGGTCTCCTTGTGGTGACTGTGAAGGTCTTTAGCACCGATGTCTATGGAGCAGAAGGGATAAATGCATAAGATGAGGAATGCCAAGACAATTTAATGAATCTTCTTTTAAAAATCAATGCCATCTAGTGGCCCAACTTGTAGTTTAATAACCGTTGCCATACCCTTGCAATGACGACGGGGTATTGTATTATTTTTTCGGGCACCATCTGCTTCATACCGTCACATTAAGCACCCTTACCCAAATTCGTAAGAACTGAGAAAATATGCGCAGTACATTTATATGTAGAATTGATGACCGGACAAGCGCCCATCCCCTATTTTTTTACGATTATCTCAAAATTTTGAGTGGGCGCTTGCCCGGTATTTTACGGTAGGTTAATGGTAGGCAGTCGAGACAAGCGACGACGAAGTGCTTGTACCCAACATATCTGTTGCACTGCACCAACAACTCGACACTGGAAGTCCTTATGCACACTGCTTGGGCACACTTTTCAAGTTCTTCCTTCACCACAAGGTTGCTGTATGACCCAAACGCCAAAACAACACTGAGAGAGCTCGTAGAGGGACGGAGCCTTGAGAGATTATTTATTTATTTATTTATTTCAGTATCCTCAAGGCCCTGGGGCATTACAGAGGGGAGTGGTACAAGACAAATTTGGAAAACAAACAATATACAAACACTAGAAGCCAAGCACTAAAAATGTTAAAAAAAAAAAATGTGTAAACAAGTTGAGAAATTTATAGAACAAGGCAAACAAACAAAGAAATATATTAACATAGTAAGCAGTCACCGCACTTTTAAACAAGTCAAAGGACGGTATGTCTACTACATGCGCGGGAAGGAGATTCCACTCTGAAGATGTTCTTGGAATAAAAGAGTTATAATAGGCTGAGGTAATGCAATGAGGAATTCCGACTTTAAATTGATAATCTACATGCGGCGAGATAAAAACAGGATTCAACATTAGTTTGTTTTTTAGCGAAGTATTGGAATGATAAATTTTATAAAAAAAGACACGAACGAGATATTTTTCGGCGTAATCTGGCGTAATGAAAGAGCAGGAAGTGATAAATTAGTTTTCCTAGTTGAGACACTAGATGTGCGATGATAGTTGGTAAATATAAAACTGGCATCGCGATTCTGTAGGGCTTCAAGATCAGTCACGAGAGTTGACAGGCCCGGATCCCAGATTGCTGCAGCATAGTCTAGTTTGGAACAGACAAGGGTTTTATACATTAATAGTTTTAGGGACACTGGGGCTAACCTAAAGTTTCTCTTTAAGTAACGAAGCATGGAGTTAGCGTTGGCGATAATGTGGTCAGTATGAGTTTTCCATGACATGTAAGAAGTGATGTGCACCCCAAGGCACTTGTAGCAGTACAGTTGCAAGAGGAATTTCAAAAATTGAGTAAATAGAAGATAGCGTAATTCGACGGGAGATATTCCTCGCTTTACATTTGTTAGTATTAAGGGACATTTGCCACAAATCACACCAATCAGCCACAGCTTGTAAGTCATTTTGTGATGTCAGTAGTATTGGTGGCTTCTCAATAAATTGCACAATCATCAGCGAAGAGGCTAATAAATGATGATACACAGTGGTAAGTCATTTACGTAAATTAAAACAACAGGGGCCCCAAGACAGACTCTTGCAGTACACTAAAGTAACAGGTTTTATGGAAGAATTTACATTGTTAGCATGAACGAACTGAGAACGATTAGTTAATAAACATGTAATCCAAGACAGCACGTTAGGATTGAGATTTAGTTGACCGAGTTTAAAGAGTAAACATTTATGAGGAACTTTGTTGAAAGCTTTGTATAGCAATCTAAAAAAACACTATCAATCTGGGATCCACGGTCAAGTATGGAAAGCACATCATTAGTGAAGGTTAGTAGTTGAGTCTCACATGAAAAGGATTTACGAAAGCCATGTTGGGATGGAGAAAAGAAGGAATTAGAGTCCTAGTAGTTAACCAAACGAGTGAATATTATGTGCTCTAAAAGTTTACAGGGTGTGCTGATTAAGGAAATGGGGCGATAGTTAAGAGGACTCTGTTTATCGCCATGTCTATGGAGTGGAATCCACCCTCCCTATTTTCCACTCCTCAAGCAATACACCAGATGCAAGAGATTGCTCAAAAATCTTGAAAAGGTAAATTGCGATATAATTTTTGGTATTCTTAAGGAGTCTGGAGGCTGACAACTCCAAAAGACGAAGATGTTTTTAAGTTATCAATCAACTTTACAATTCCGTCATAGCGAACATAGCAAAAACCTGGTACAGAGAGGTCGCGAATGCGTGGGCGAACAAAACGCCTTGTAAAAGGCGTTAAAAAATAAAAGATCCAACGGAACCAAGAAAAAAAAACATGGAGAGGAGCTTTTTTTTTTTTTTGCAATCCACGGAACCAAGAGAAAAGAAAAAAACAAAAAAACAAAGAGGAGCTTTCTTTTTCTTGCACAGCGCAGTCTGGACTTTGGGTCGCGCGCCGCGCGCAAGGAGATAAGAAGCGAAAGGCGGGAAAAAAAAGAATCCACGGAACAAGAGAAAAAAAACAAAGGAGGTTTTTTTTTCTTTTCTTTGCACAGCGCGGTCTGGACTTTGGGTCGCGCGCCGCGCGCAAGGAGATAAGAAAGAGAAGCCCTCAGCTTGCGAAAGGGGAAAAAAAAAAGAAAACAATCCAAGGAACCAAGAGAAAAGGAACCAAGAGAAAAAAAACAAACAAAGAAAAGCTTCTTTTTTTTTTGCACAGCGCAGTTTGGTTCCGGGGTCGTGCGTCGCGCGCCGCCGCGCGCAAGGAGATTAGAAAGAAAAGTGGAGAAGCCCTCGCCTAAGCAAAGCGCACATAATGAAGCCATCCTGCCCTCGCCTCCTCCTCGCACTTTGGAAAGAGAAGCGAGAAGCCCTCGAAATGAACCCACTTTTCTATCCTATGCAGCGAGGTCGCGAATGCATGGGCAAACAAAACAACTTACGAAAGGCGGAAAAAACACAAAAAAGAAAACACGGAAGCAAGAAAAAAAAAGAGGAATATATTTTTTTTTTTTTTTTTGCGCATCGCAGTTTGGTTTTGGAGTCGTGCGCCGCACTCAAAGAGGTAAGAAGTTACGTCGATCTTTCCGATAAAAGGTCCGTTCATTATCCGAGTAAATACGGACGCAAAAATTTTACCTCGCGTAATGAACGCCCCCCCCCCCCCTTTGCATCGATTTTTCGGAAAAAAAGTGCGTTCATTATGCGAGTAAATACGGTAATTAGGGTACACAGGGTGGGAGCAATCAGCATCTACACAGAATGCTTTTACAAAAATGTCATTTAAAATTGAGGCACAATGGTCATTTGGAATAACAACACCATTATTAGTGAGCGAGATATCGCTTGTTTTGTTTCCATTCATAACACGCAAAAAGGTCACATTAAAAAATGTTAGTTTAGCGTCCTTGATGGCTAGTTTATAAACATCCTCAGCTGCGTGATAGATTTCCCTATGTACGTCACTACAAGAAAGCTTTGCAGAACGGAACAAACGTTTCTTTTTGTTGTTAAGGCGCTTAAGTGTTACATTAAACCATGGAGACAAGGAATTCATTTTAATGGACCTTTATGGAATGAATAAGTTAACTAGAGATACTAATTTATTTTCATATATGGACCAATTGCTTTCAACTGAGCGTTCAGAGAGATTTTGGGAAAGGGCCCATTGTCGTTAGTGGCACCGAGCAAATGAAGATCGAGCTGCTTACCCAATTTCTCCTGGAGAAACTTGGCATACTCTTGAACTGTGGACAGATCTTGCACGAGCTGCCTGTGGCTAATCTGGCGCTGCTGCTCATTGGTGAGCATTATGTTGCTGGCAGCATCTAGGCCAAGGAATATCGACATGGTTAAACAGTGTGAAGTACACACGTTTTGAATCATGCAAGCACAGCACTAGCCACATCGTAGTGAGTTTATAGCTTACTTTGATAGAAAGCATGCAACATTCCGTTTGGACACCAGCTAGACTATCAGAATGTGAATGGATCCTTTCTTTCTCCAAGTCTATTTTCTAGTGTTGCGTGAATATTCAATAGTAGTTTTAATGCGAAAGCATTAACTGATGGAGCGAGCCGACGTCATCAGCTTTGAAATAATGCAAAACGGCACCTTAATGAAACCACGCGCAAAGCTAGCCAACGGCCCCTTTTACACTTCGGTCCCATTGGCTGGCGCGCATCGACGAGGCTCCCATTGGCTGCTGCGCGTCAGTTTGTGTGGTGTCATCCTCACTGTGTTATCCCACCGTTGCGTTATCAGTGATCACCGCATTCTCTCACCTCTCATTGGTTGTATGGCGCGTGGCAATATATATATACGGCGCATGAAATAAACCAAGGGGTTCGTTCTGCTGGGAACTACGTTGCTGTCTGTTCCTTCCTCGCGCCGCAAGGCACACGATGGCGCTGCGTGTCCACGAGGCAGCGGCTCCACCGTTCCACGCCCAAGGTCAGCGTGTTGTACGCCGCAGATTAAAGAAGGGAGCGAAGAGCGGGTTGCTTGCTTTCGCATTCACAACTCATAAGAAGTGCTTAGGTGTACCTCAAGCCTTTTTAATAATATGCTATTCAATATTTGCTTTGAGATTCACTGCAATATTCATATTTTTCGAGGTGTTGATTGCGGCAAGTTAGCCCTGTTGAGAGTGGAGAAGCAACACCCGCGAGAGCGACCTCCGCAATTGTTGCTTCTCCGCAGTTCACGGGTGCTTGGCAAGTAAAATAAAAAAAAGAAAGCTCGAGGTACAGTACTTTTAAGGACTTCTTTCGAGTTGTGAATGCGAAAGCATGCAAGCCGCTCGTCCGCTCCCTTTTTCGTCTGCTGCATACTTTTCGTCGCCGGTCAGCGTGCGTGCTCCCTCGGGCACGCTAACCTTGGACCCCTTGGACGCTCCGCGTTAACGGCGCGCTGATGGACACGCAGCGCCATGGGGTGAGCAGCCGTGGAAACTGACAAGCGCAGCCAATGGAAGCCCTGTCGAAGTGCGTCAGCATATAGAACCGAAGGTGAATCGCTCCTATTGAGCTCGCGGAAACTAGGTGCCGTTTTCGCGCTTCAAACTGACGACGTCAGCTCGCTCCGCAAGACAGTTAATGCTTTCGCATTCCAATTAAACTGTGGCTGTTATGTGAGAGCATATGTTAGGCAGAGATGCCCTGACAACCTGCGTTCATCATTTGTGATACCTGTTTATTTTTTTCAAATTCGATATTAAAGAAAGAATATTGTCATATAGAGAGATTTGTAAGTCCATTCAATTAGATATAGCTTGTATCTCCATAGGTTTAACTTTATGTAAAATCCGTCATTTACTTGCAATCCCAAGGCATTGGACTTTCTGATGTTGCAGTTCATAATTATAGTTACATTAAAGCTATCTTATAAATGGGCAAGGGGAAGCTTGGGAACAACCTTCCCAGGTTTCGATGGGTTCCTGTTTAAGCATAATACAACAGTAGCCGAAAGGCTTGGAAAAAAACTATTTAACCTTTGATTAAGAAACTATTTGGTCAAAACCACCATTTTCTTCGAACTCAAGATCCACTATTTGCACATGAACATATGGTATGTTGCTTTGCGGTGATGTTGCACAGACGGACTTGGTACGCAATTTGCGCCTCAATGGCACAAACATCATGCATAGCATCTCCCAGCTAAAGCTAGCGCTCCAGCAGAAGTGGAGATCAAAGTTTGTGTAGCTTGCGGTTGCACATCCCAGCTTTCAAGACTTGCACTACTTTACATCTCCCAGTTTCCTCCAAAGCATGTGACTTTACTTCCACTTCGCCTCTTGTACACTCTTTCCCACCACACATGAGAGCGCATGCCTAAGCCATAGTGTTAGGTTTCCTACATCGCCTACACACGCTTGGTATTCTACATCACCGACAGAGGCTAGCGCAGAACACAGATTGGCAATGCATGCTACGTCAGCATTTGGATGAGACTCTTTCGATCAGTGAGGACACATGTCCCAGCCAAACACTGACGCAGCCCTAATGTGACACTTTTCCATGACAGAAGTGTGTTATTGAAGTGTGATTATTGCTTTAGTGAACTAAGGTAAGAAAAATAAAAGCTGCCCTAAAAATGAGACGTGCATGCTCAGAACTATGCATGGTAGGTGCAAATTTTGCATAACTAAATTACACTATAGGGTGTCCCCGAAAAAAAAAAAAAAAAACATGTACAGTGCTGTTTTTGCTTCAAAAATAAACAATGCATTGCCAAACGCTCAGTCAATGTCCAAATATAGTGCCAGTGGTCCGGACCAAATGCCAAAATTTCAGTGTCGCTGCCCAATGCAAAAGTGATAAGCGATTTTCGTAAATTTGCAATGAGAAAGTGGCAGCCAACAACGCCCATGAATAGACGGAAAGATGAATGGCATCAGCAACCGGGAATGGGCCCCATTTTTCCATTGAAACTTTCAGAAAACTACTTACAACTTTTGAACAAGATAAAGGTTAGTTCTGAAACTTTTGCATCTGTTCGGACCACAAATGCTACATTTGGGTAAAAAATAGCGTTCTGCAATACATAATTTGTTCTTGCGGTGAAACAAACACTGTAAATCTTTTTTTCGGGGACACTCTGTATATTATAACGAACAACAAGGTTCTGGGACCGATGGGAAGACAGACCCAGCTTTTTGCGGATGCTGTCGGTCATGCGGGCAAGCTCCCGCTGGCCCGCAGCAATAAGGGCCTTCTCAATGGTCAGCTCCTTGAGGTTCTCAGCCACAAAGACCTGAACGTTCTGCTGGGAGCTCTTGAGCTTCTCCTGCTGAGCCATCAGCTCTTCTTGGTTCTCACTCACCCTGAGCTGGCTACGCTCAAACTCAGACATTGCTCTTGCCTGGAACGGAGAGAAACAAATTACACTGGCTCGATCGTGCTGTCAAACACCGAGGAGCACAGAATGTGTTGTGAATGACCTGGGCACATGCTATGTGTGTGTGAACTCACGTGATGTCATGACGTCACATGACTGACATCACAGTGCCACGTGATACCTCACACACACCTCCCTTGAGCAAAAGTGGAAGCCAGTAGCTAATGCCCCATTAAAAAAAAAAAAGAAGGTGAAACATGCGAGAAAAACTAGGGACATTTTGCACTACCAATGGCCTCGTAATACCACTTATGAAAAGCCTTCTCCAGGATGAGGGAATGAAATCAATTCACACTATAGTCACTGATAAGGTGAGAACAGCAGAAGGAGCTTCGATTGTCCCACCTCAAGCCTGAGCTTCCCACCTTCAACAGTGGTTCGGTGTCTTGCGCAGCTCGAGCGTACGTGCGCAGCCAAAGCATGTCGGAAGGCTTGGAGTGCGTGCTGGAGGTCGGACATTCAAAAGACACACTCTGCCGTGCTCACTCCCCGAGTAAATGGAGTGATAAAAGAAAATTTGAGAAAATAAGAGCCTTGGTTAGCACGTTTTTCAAAGACTAGGAAGACATAAAAACACACACTATAAATGAAAAAATGAAGCTTATAGGAAGAAAGTGAAGTGGCATGAAGCGCAGATGCATGCTTTAAAAAGCATAAAGCCACAGCACATCACATAAGCACATTTACTAACAAAAAGTAATAATTATGCTACTACTTGACAAGAGTTTGGACAAACAGAACTTCCCAGGAAACGAGAAGCCAGAGTGCAACAATAAAAGTCCCAGAACCGAGAGAAAATGAGCGTACCTGCTGGTCAGAAGACCAGACCAGCTTGTTAATGGTCATTTCTGTTTTGGCATGGAACTGCTGCTGCCGGGTGCTGTAGCAGACTGCCCTCGCACGGTTGCTCACCAGGTGGTATGCATTCCATGTGTGCTGGTCCATGCTCTTGGTGCATTCTCGCAGGGACTGGAAAGTGTCCCATTATCGATACCAACTGTAAATGTACGAGCTAAAATGCTGGTAACAGAGGAACGACCATGTATGTGTTGTTCAAACATAGCACATTGCAAAATATTAATGACATTGCTTAATTCCAAGCAGTGGCATAAATGGACAGAGCGAAAGAAGAAACTGCTTTGTCTATCCCATCTTGTAAAGATAAGACACACCAAAAAAAAAAAAAAAACTCTCAGACAGTGCATTGATTGATATAACTGAAGTGCACTCCTGAAACAGTAACAAAATTCTCACTCATACGTTTGTGATGCTGGTGAATTAGAAAATGAGCTCCAATTGTATGTTACCGCTGTTTGTGCTGCTCCTAGTACTTTGTGTTGCGGCGATAACAGTTACTGGCGCGGCTTTGCAGTAAATTCCCGTATGTACTTCGTATGGGGTCGGGACGTCATGGGCTCACCCGACACCGTGACGTGATCATACGACATTGGGAGATCGCATGACGTGGTCACATTATTCGACACTGCGACGTCACGGGACACCCCACTTCTTATTGCAGGGGGATTTTAATGTGAACATGCATTATGGTCACAACGCATGGCTAAGAGACTTTATGAAAAACCACCGTAAGGAATCACAGTGCACTGGACTTAGTTTGGTGAACATCTAGACTGCATCGAGTGTCTTCAATTGGTGTCACACTTGAGTACTCCCTATTCATTTTCCGGCCGTAACCGACCGAAGCTTGTGTCCGACTGTCACCTCTTTCTAGCGCATCAAACCTAGCCCTCTCGTGAAATATGTGCGTGCCACTGTCTCAATGTGCACGTTATACCATTATTGTGGGGCCGTATGCCATTGCCACTTCTCAAAATATTAGTGGAGCCAGATATGTCTCGGGGGCATGCTCAGGAGCAGAGCGTGCACTAGAGTAGATCAACGTGTTCTGGAACCTTGTCACGAGCCCACAATCCTTCTGCCTTGGGCTATTCTCTCTCGTAACCAAGGTTTCGCGTTTTGGGGGTTGTATTTTTTTTTTCCCCCAGAAATTCAGAGTCTTGCGGTGTCAAACAAAAATTTGGCGTTTATCGGGGCTTGTGCCGAAGAAAACAAGACAAGGGCATATGATTTCACAACCTCTAGGGGATGTGCATGTGACCCGTATAATTGTCCTGGTACTGGAGGGTGTGGCTCCCCAAGAAAGCTTCACAGGCAGTTCAGTGCGTAGTCTACAAAATTTAAAGCAACATCTGAATCAAAGTGGGACCATTTGGAAGTAAACTGGGGCCACTTTGAGGTAAAGTGGAGACCAGCTAGAGATAAAGGGGGCTACTTAGAATAAAGTGGTCCCACTTGTAAAACCACTTTAAATATTCACCTGGGTCTGGATAAAACGTTTCTGCCTGTGAAGAAAAATAAACTTGTTTTTTCGGGGTTTATTTTTCTTGGAATCAGGAAGCGTTTTTTCGGGGTTTACTTTTTCTCCCGCAGATTAAATGCTTTTTGTTGTCCGTTTTCGATGTTGAATGAAAATTGGGGGTTCTTTGGGGCTTGTGCAAAGAAAATGGGACACGGGCGCGAGACTCTCCCAACGTTTGGGGAACACAAGCCTGACCCAAATACTCAGAAATCGTCCCCGTACTGATAAGGGAAGGAAACGAGATAAGCTGTGCAGGTCCAAAGAAACAGGCAACTACACCGACAGTTTCACTAGAGGCCGTGTTCTGGATCACCAAATAAAGATGTAAATAATGTTGGTATTTTTTTGGCATGAAGCTCGGGTTTTATCAATTCGATGACAGCTGAAATTTGGGGTTTTCTGGTTCCCACCAACCTTGTGAAAACCGGCTCGAGGGTTAATTTTCGGGGTTTATCGACATCTACTGTAGGGAGCCCTACTCATAACCCATCATTATAATAAGAGGCCATACGAAATTGAAAAAACACGATCAACTTACCATGTCGTCGGCACAAGGAAAGGTTGCACGCCCCTCGACTGCAGATTGGCAGTTCAGCAAGCGCACGCTCAATTTTCCCATGTCTTCCTCGCTCAGTGAAGAACAGGAAGCCTTCAGGTTTAAGAAGACCTGTGGCAAGTGGAGGAGATAACATTTCGAATTTAATTAATTTGAGAATATGGCATAGTAAAGCATCTTTCAAGCTTCGTTTTTTTATTACTCTATTCCGAAGATTCAGCCCCATTATTTGAAACTGAAATGTTGTCGAGTTGAGGACACGAAAGGCACTGTCAAGCTTGAAACCGTCATCCACAATATCAGCTGCCCTACCATTCTTTGGCCAGTGGCAATCGGTTCTTTGAGCGGCGTCTCATCGACAGATGTTTCGTCGACAAGCAACATTCTATGAACAGTTTGTTTCATTGAAAGGTTTCCCGCATTCGTTTCATTGACATAACTTGTAATGCTTAGTCGCAAACTTTTTGCATCTCACCTGATTTACGGGGGCAGAGAGAGGAGGGAGAGAGCCCCAAGGCTTAGGCAAGTATGCCTCAGTGAATTATGCACTAGTATTTGGCGGCTTCCAGACTTGGAGAATGAAACGTTGCAGGAGGCAGTGTCCACAAAACGCCACAGTCGAAAAATGTGCTCATGAAACGTGCTTCCACGACTAGGAAAAGTTGTTCACGAAACTTGTTTCCACGAAATCTGTTTTCACACGTGTTTCAACTAAACAATACGGATATGTGGCGGATCCAAGTGGCGGATCCAAGGGGGGGGCGACGGGGGCGGTCGCCCCCCCCCCCCCCCCCCCAAACAAAGTCAACCCCCCTCTCTTCCCCTTCTCGGAGGGCAATTTGACATGGGCGGACCCCCCTTGCACAAGAAAAATGGGAGAATAGTGTCTTTAAAAATTTTCCGCCCCCCCCCCCCCAAAAACGAGTTCTGGATCCGCCCCTGTGTTTACAACAATCGGCGCACAATATCTGAAAGAGTGCCATTATAGCTATCTGTGCTACAGATTACAAAAATGCAATGACACTAGGCTGGAATTTTGTTTTTGAGAGCACTGCACAAAGAAAGTGCTGTCTAAAAGCACAAGCTTGAGCTAGCCTCCTGAAACACTACCATGTTGGACACTCATGGAGTATTCGCAGCAGATTTCAGCTGTGACATTGGAGCATAGAACGCAACAGGGGAGGATCAGAGCCGTGCAGGTAGTAATATTCGATCCCACTAATTGTGACTGATTCATTTTATGATAAATTTCAAATTTTGCTATGAACTTTACAGCCACATT